>CANXYC012225273.1:0-55424 GCA_948193065.1 Aleurites moluccanus
TATATTTATTTTTTAAAACAAATAAATAAAATTTATATTTTATGCCTAAATATATATATATATATATATATATATATATATATATATATATATATATATATATATATTAGAGTTATTTAAATATAAAAACACAAAAAAAAATAAATTTTTTAAGGATCAAAGAAAAAATAGAATTATAATTCATAAATTTTAATTTAATTTTAATTTTGAAGCAAGCCATACATATCCAGTGAATTATTAGTAAAATTATTGATTTTCGATAAAAATAAATAAATTTGAAATTTGAAAACAGTCCATCCACTAAAATGAAAAAAATATTTTTATATATTAATTGTTTTTGTTTTGAATGCCAACGTAATGGCAAGTACTTGATTTTAACATGACTTGATCCAAATTAATGGATTAGTTAATTAGTATTGTTTCTCAATTAATTATAGAGATTGTTAATTAGGTGCAATAATCCTAAGGATTCAATGAGAAAAGGCACCCATGGGTTGTGAGGTTACTTTATATTTTTACACGGCAACTCTTTATATGTCTCATTTTAGTTATTTAAAAAATTTTAAAAAAATTTTAAAAAATTATATTTTGATAGTGTTTTATATAATGAATCTATTAATGTATTTTTTATACTAAACAAAAATCATTTAAACAGTTTAAAAATACATTAGAAATATATTAAATTTAGACCGTTAAATATAATATATAGCATTTCTAATGTATTTTTAACTATCCAAATGATTTTTATTTAGCATAAAAAATATATCAATAAATTTATTACATCAAACACTATCAAAATATAATTTTTTAAAAATTTTATAAAATTTTTTAAATAATTAAAATAAAACACATAAAAAATTATTATGTAAAAATACACAGTAACCCCTAACCCACCATTTTATCATTTCAACAAGATTATCATTCCATTCAAACTAAAATGTTGTTCAAAAGCATAAAACACTCAACATGTTTTTTTTTTTTTTTTCCATTAATGTCGAATCATAATAAATTAATTCAATTAATTAAAAGTAAAGTTGTTGGCTTTTATTTTTATGAATTTACAGCAATAATAGTTTCCATCGATGGCATAAAAAAAATCTAAAATTTTATATTTTTTAATTTTATCCAAAACTTTAAATTTTATCTCAATTTTTAAAATTAATTATAATTATAATCAACTTTCAAAATAAAAAGACCTAATAACCTATAAAATTTAAAATTTTATGTTTTTTTTTTGTCTAAAATTTTAAATTGTTAATTTTTACCAACAATTTAAATTTAATATAAATTCAATTTAAATTTCTATCTTTATAATTAAAAATAATATAATAAACTTTGTTAAAATTTAAAATCTCATATAAATTAAATATAAAATATTAAATGAGTTTATATATAATTAGACTCTCTAATTCTAAGATTATATAAACCATTAACATTTATAAAATGATATCAAAGCGGTAAAACAATTAAAAAATGTACTCTTATTCAATCATAATTCGAATTAGAATATTATTTTTTTTAATTTTTGATATATTTTGGGTTTAATTTTTATTTCGTAGCGAGTTTCTTTCAATTTAGTTTATGATGATTTTTTTTCAGTTATTTTTTCATTAGTGTAGGACATTCAATTGTACCAATTTAATTTTTGTCATAAATTTATAAGTATTAACTGAATTTAATGAAAAATTATATTGACTTTCAATTTAGTTTATGATGATTATTTTCAATTATTTTTTCATTAGTGTAGAATATTCAATTCTATCAATTTAATTTTTATCATAAATTTATAAATATTAACTAAATTTAATGAAAAATTATATTGACTTAATTATTATTTGAGAATAAGAGTTAAGATATAAATTTCATATAAATTAAAATATAAGATATTAAATGCGTTTATATATAACTGAGTTATGTAATTTTAAAAGCTAAATTTTAAAATTAATATTTTTAAATTATATAAACTCACAATATTTATAAAAAAAATTAATGTAAAATTTATTTGCTAAAAATTTATCATTAATTCTCATATAGTTTATTAATGGAATCAAAAGTTTCAGGAAAAGTAAAATTATGTGGTTTAAGGAAAAGAGGAAAAGTAAATTTATGCAACTCAATAAATTAATTAAAAGAAATTAATAATTATTTGGGTAATAATTAATAAAAGATAAAATTAATGATCTAAGCTCTAATTAACCAACCATTGACTTGTATTTCACCTACCATTTAAAATTTAATGAAGAAATTATTATATGCTTTTGAATATTAATTTAATTAACGTATAAGCTTTTGTATGGAATCCATGTGAATACCAGATGGAAATGTATTATATAAGGGTCAATGTATTTATATAAGAGGAAACTGATTCGTTATGAAACCTATGATAATTTATATAAATGAATATAATTTATTTATTTTATTTTTTATAAAAAATAATATAATTTATCATTATTATTAGAGTGTAAATTAAATTAAATTTATATTAAATTTAAATTTAAAATTTTGGATAAAATTAAAAAAAATACATAATTTTTAATTTCTTTAAGTCATTAAACCTTTTAATTTTGAGAATTAGTCATAATTATAATTAATTTTAAAAATTAAAAAAAAAATAACAAAATTAACAAAATTGAAAAATGACACAATATTTTAAAATTTTTTAGGTCATTAAATATACACTTTATCACTACGTGTTATAAGTTTTTAAGAAATAGAAAAAGATGAATGACAGTATTATTTAATTTATACATTGAAAAATAAATATAGAAAGATAGAAGTAATTTACACTACTCGAGTAAGTTCACAACTTGAGGAGCCAATGGCCCAAAAAGTCAATATTTCCAGCCCAACTTGACTATGGGCTTTGTTATTTGATTATCGTTTGGTGTCCGTTTGGCATTCTAGTTAGGAATTTTTAAAAAAATACCAAAAAATAATAATTTTTTATTATTATTATAAAAATATTTTTTTAAAAATACTACATACCTAAAAATATTTTTTTAAAAATATGATACATACTAAACATATATAAAAAATATATTAAATATATATCAAAATTCATATTTTTAAAATATAAAATAGTAAAAATAAAAGAAAAAAATAAAAAAAAAAGAAAAAAATCGTATATTTATGTAATTTTCCTTCTAGTTAAAAATACAGATATTTTGAATTTTGTCTAGATGAAAATTGAAGAGTAATTTTTTTTTTAAACATTAGAATAGAAAAATTAATTTTAAATTAATTTTCCAGAAAAATATATTTATTGTTATAATATGTCCCAATGTGTCTGAAAAGTAAATATATTAATTATATACATGATGTAAAATATAGACCCATTTTACATCACTTTCTATTATGTAGATATTAAAATTGAAATATTCAAATGTATTTGTACTCATTATTTCATTTATTTTATTTTATAATTTTTTTTTAGTTTTTATGTAATTTTAAATATTTAAAAATGATTAAAAGAATTAATAAAGTATAGAAAATTAAAAATAAATATTAGATAATTAATAAAATATTTAATATAAAAACTTAAGACTTTTTTTTTCATATAATAATTTTATTTGAATAATTAAATAAAGAAAAAAAAATGAAAACACAATATAAGAAAAATAAATAATAAATAGGATAAGATAATTTTTTATATATTTTTTATTATTTTTATTTTTATATTATTCCATAATTCTTTTTTATTAATATTAATGGATAATATGAAATATTTATGTTAGTATAAAAATATTGATAGGAAAATCGGTTTAAAGATTTATTAAAACTATAATAATTATTTATTCAAAACATATAATAATTTTACATTTATTTTTTAGAATAACATTTATATTTACTTTCATACAGTGTAAAAATTAATTAAAAAATATTATTAATATTAAACTACACTAATCACAAATCTACGACTAGTTAAATACAAATAATTTTAATTAGTGTTTTTTACTAGAATCAGATTTAATTAAAATCATTATTATTCTAATTCGTGTCAAAATGAAAATCTACATCTTGGTTTTTTTTAATTATTTAATGTTACTCAATCATATTGTTTAATCACAATTTTTTCATAATACTGAATCAAGATTTAAGAGAAATGAAGATAACTAAACTTCATTCCGAAGTGAAAGCAAAGATTAAAAAAATTAACACTCTTGAAAATAAATAGCATATTAGCATAAGATAATGATACAAAGCTATGCCAATTGCACTCTATTTGCATATACAATATACAATCCTATGTTAAAAGTGTCACTAAATACATCCCTATAATGAGCAGTGACACAATAAGTAGATACAATTATATAAGAATAGTTCCTATGCTCTGCACTAACTTCATTCTTCAGCCAATTCAAAGGCCTAATAAGCTAACACGAGCAACTGAATAAGACAACTTTAAGTGCCATTTTTTACTTATATTGACACACTATTTGGTACTCCTCTACATGTTACCCCAGGTTCTGAGCTAGGTGCTAGTAATTCATATGGCAAAACTCCTGCACCACACCTGTTCCTAAGGTTAGGATCACTGTTCCTTCTATCTATCTCCTTCTCTATCCGTCTCATCTCAGCCGAGAACCCATAAAATGACTCGACTATTTCAGCATCACCGGTCCAAATCGAAGGTTGCTGTCGCTCACCTATGTATTCCTCGTCCGGTGAGTGTGTTGATAGGGTGTCCACCACAGCCATGAACTTTGTTGCTTGTAACACACTTGGCAATGATGACAGGAAATATTTTTGTGGATCAGCTACAAAACTTTCATATTCAAGATCATTTTCTTCTGGGATTAATTTTCTCATTAGTGGTGGTCTATTTGGCACATAACCACCATAGGGATACTGCCCAAAATTGAGAGCAGCATGTTGTGCTGACGCAAGCCAAATGATGGTTGTGAGGATTGAGACAAGATCATCAACACTGGCTAATGTGGGCCACCAATCTGCGTGGCGGAGATCAGCATGGCCCACATTGACAGACTCAGCATACCAACATTGCAACTCTTTGTCATTACAAATTAGGCTTGAATTTGGATAATAACGGCTCACATAGCTGCGAACCCAGTTCTCTATTGCAGACCAGATTAGAAGCCCATCTTGAGCATATGGATAGTCTTCAATTAGAAGCTTTAGGCCATGTGGTTGTGTTGGGTCAGGTACAGCCATTCCTCTGCAAGATAACAAGTACCATTATTAGATTCCCTCAAGATTTCAATACACCAAAATGACCAAAACATAAATTCATAAGAGGAAAGAACCAAAGATCCTTAACAGATCATGTAATTTTCCTCCTTTCCCCATTATTCCTTTACTCCCCAATGTAATAAAATTTTATTACTTAGGTTGATCACTTTTGTTTTTCCAGTTCAAGAAAGCTACAATAATAAGCAATAATTGCTGATATTTTCACAAAGCTGGTTACTTGAAAGATACCTGCGAATTAGATCAGCAGGAAGGCCTTCCTTGTCGAATCGCCAAAAGTTCTTATATGCAGCTGCACTAATTTCCATGCAGTAGCGGCCAGGAGTGAAGCAAGATTCAATAACACCTTCAGCATTGATTAAGTTTTGGCGGGCAAGGGCATTAATCTCAAGGGTATATCTCATGTGTGGATCCAAAAGCTTAAATATGGGGTGCATTGCACTCAATTGCCTATGTGCTGCTAGTATAAATGGCTCCAAGCCAGCATGTGTGCGTAACCTATAATCACCATAATATTTCAATATTTTAGTTAGCTAAAAATGAAGAAATAAAAAACTGTAATGATCAACTTTTGGATTGAGTTGAGGGTTTGGAATTTCATTCTCACCAATGGTTAACCAGCTGATGAACCCCAGCATCGTTGGAGCAAACATGAGCCTTGGCAAGTTGCCACATCCAATTGGTAGTTGCATCAACAGGAGGTGTAACTACTCGCTTTGATTGGGAACTTGGTTCAACTGGTGGCAGACTAAGCTCTATAGCAATGGGTTTAAGTGTCCCAAGAGGGGACAGGAAAAACATGGTACGGGTTGCATATGCTTTTCTACCATCAAGGGCATTTATGCGGTCCAAAAATGGGAGATAAACATCATGATAATCCACTACAAAAAGTTTGTTTTCCTCCAAGGCCTGCATCAATAATCACAAAATATACTATTATATTTGGCCTTATCTTGCAAGTCATTTTTGCTATCAATAGTATTTACTCGGAAGAAAGAAAAAAAAAAAAGAAGGGACAATTACCTCTTGAACGGACATGCCATTTAGATGACCTATAATGTGCTCTTCTTTGAGAGCAGACTCCTGTGGACCATAGATTTCAGGATCAAGATTGCTTTTTGGAGGAAAAACCTTCAGCCTCTCAATTGCGACAGGGTTAACTCCTGAGATTGCTTGACGGGCAAATTCGTCATCTCGCAACCAGGCAAACTTGTCCTCTGCACGTGGGAAAAATATCCAGATTAGGAAAAGTAATTTGGATTTTAGTTGAATAATCATTAAATTATGTCCACATGAGAAATGTGTTGATACACGTCATGAATGGAAAATGAAAATGCACAAGGTACAGAAGACACCTTACAAAAGAAATTATTATAAAAATCAAGTCTGGCTTCCATTAGGCAACCAGTAGTAAGGGGAAAGAGAAAAGAAATAGTGGATGTTTCGCTTTCTAATATTCAAATATAGACATGTATATTCATCTTTTCAAGAGTTGTGGAAGTGGCACAGATTTTTATTCTGAAATTTGTATGTGAGTTGGCTCCCACTTTAGATACATGGGCAGTTGGGCCAACGGAGTCTGCACCATGACTTTAACAATTGAATCTCATCACCATACTTGTTTGTCTAGGCCATGTTTTGATGCTAAATATATACAACTAGTTTATCAGTTCAAGTTAATGGCACTAGATGCTCATTTGGCAGGTTGAACGTAGAAATTTAGTATGCCACAAAAATAATATTTGCCACAGAAAAAAGGAGAAAATTAGAAATAGTACTCACTAGAAAGAATCTTGGGTGTGTCATATCTGAGAAGTCCCTCACTAGATTCTTGAAACTGAGTAACTACCTTTGGCAATGGTAGCCTTCTCCAGATTTCATCTTGAATCCCTACTTTAAGAAGCAGACCCTCTTTGTAGAGAATATCGATGTCTGAAAATGCACCAAAATCGTGATTCTCAGCAGAAATGCTGGCCTTTAAGGATGGGATTAAATTATGCAGCACTGCCTTTAGCCTCCCTGCTGAGAATGTTTTTTGCTTAGACTCCTCAAATTGTTCATCTCTAGGCACATACACTGGCAAGGGCTTTTCTACGCGGCTCTCCGCATTTAAATCTGGGGTATTGAATGTGTGATAAAGAATTAGTACATTCACATTATTATACAAAAATTTCAAGCCATGCAGTATAAAAGAAATGGGAAAAGTGGCACTGACCTGTATCAGTGGGTCTGCGTCCAGTGCGACACCGTCTTGGATATGGCATATTTTCACCTCCAAGTTTTGGTCTAACAAACTCAATACCCTTGTCAGGGTTCCCCAAATCATTATACACATCGAAATCATAAATTCTGTCAGTTAACTTTCTTTCTCCTACGCCATCGCCTCTAATCTCTCTTAGCTCTTTTTCTCTTAATGCTCTTAGTCCAGCTGGTGTCTCACTTGGTAAATATGGCTGCTCAAATAAAAAATAGTTACAAATTAAAGTTCAGATTTTGACATCAAATTCTACAGGGAAATGTCCTTAACAGGCTACAGTGCAGTTGTTTCTTTAAAATTGTTACGCAAGTTGATTTATGATAAGACATTAATTATCACAAGAAGAAACACAACTGGAACCATTCATATTCTAGTTACTTCAAGCTCATGGATCCATGGTGCATTCTGGAGAAGTGGCCCATCCAATTATAGGGGAATCTCAATAAATAGATACTGTTGCCAATAAATAGCTGTTTTCATTTTCTTTTCTTTGTCAATTGTCGTGTACTGATTAAAGTGGGCATTCCATTACAAGTCAGGATCTTTATATTGACACAGGATGCAGTTCAACTTAATTTCAGTGAATATTAACTTCCAGTTATAAAATCTAAATTACCAAGTAAAATTCTTAATCAAATACCACCAAGTGAAAAAAAAAAAAAAAAAAAGTCCAGCAATGAAAAATTAAGAGAAGAAAAAAAAATTGAAACCTAGTGTGTCAATAAAATCAGGCTTTGAACTGTTCCAACTTTTTTTTTTTTTGGTCATTTGCAAAAAATTCAAAGCCTAAAATATTTCAAGTTTGACCTTTATAATATATTTTGTTGAACAACATACAAAAATAATCTGACTGGCATTTTTCTGAAAGTCTTAAGAGTTGAAAATCTTTCAAAACTCACCAAATGATAAGTTTACAAATATTAAAAATACATAAAATGAAGAAAAATCAATGATTAGTACCTCATTAGAGAAAAATATCCGTTTTCCAGGATGATCTTTCTTGGATTGTACCCAGGAGTTGCAAGGGAAATGCACTGGACCACAGGCAAAACCTTCAAGGGTGATGGTCTCCAAGAAAAACTCCTTTTGGTGTTTGTTGCTCACTGTGATTGCTCCGGGCATTCCAAAATTGGAATCCACTATAAATTCAGCAGTGTAATGGACCCTCTCAGCTTTAACATTTGATTTTTTGGACCAGTCTTTTAATACAGCTTCCTTGCTTCTCTTTGATGCTTTGGTTTCTACAAGAAAAAATTTCCAAGATCAATATTCATTTTTATCCATTTAAGCAAGGTCAATTTTCTAAATAAGTACTGATTATACGTGAATCAATAACTTTTCCCTTATTTTTGCACATAATTTTGAGAACCCAGAAGAGGAAATCTGAAACCCACCTGAGAATTAGGTTCTTTACCAAAACAAAAATTAGCAAATACATAACAGAAAAGAGAATGACCCAGAAGTAAAGAATCCAAAAGTAGCATAAAACAGGCAATCAACAAAAAACACAACCAAAACCTTAACATTTACCATTCCAAAATATCCACTACCCAGAAAGAGGGAAAAAAAAAAGGCTTACTTGGGTCAACTTCAGTACTAATGAGCTCCAAAACAACATTTCTCCCAATCTTGTCAGCGAAAGCATCCCAATGTTTGGCAATAGTCTCCTTCAAATCCTCCTTGTGTTTATTTCTAACAGTAACAACAGCTCTCACCTTAAACTTCACAGCTTTTTCAGGCACAGTATTACTATTATTATTATTAGCCCTGATCAAATCTTCACTAATAGCAGCCACAGGACCCCTCACAACTCTCTTTACTCTAATCTTCCTCTGCTGCAAAGGAACCAAAATTGGACTCACCAAAAACCGATTCTTTTGATGAAAACTATGATTTAAAAAGACTTTAGAAGTTGATGTAAATGATGATTTATCAATTAAAGAACTGGCCATGAATTCTTTACAAAGTGCCATCTTGTTTTCCTCTTCTTCTTTATTTAAGATTAAAACTTTGATGATTTTTTGCTAAGATGAGAGGAATGAGAATATTATTTTCCTCTCTCTCTCTCTGATTAAAGATTAAAAATTTGATCTTTTTGCAGAGATGAGAGGAATGAGCTCAAGAAATGAGAAAAAATAAAGGTGAAAAATTGGATGTGCCAGTGATCTGGTGCTGGTCTATTCTGATGAGTAATATGACCAATTCATCTGTGTGTGTATATATATATATAAAGAAGGACACCACCGTCCACACGTTTTTCAAATTTTGTTTTTATTTTTTTAATTTTACTTGTTAACATAATTTTGAAAATGGAAAAAATTGGCTGCCGAGTCAAACCGAGTTCCGGATTTACGACTGAACGAATAAACAACGCGGTTATAGGAAAGGCAGAACGAAAGTGAGCGAGGGAAACTACTATTTGTTTTGGTTCAATAAGTCCTTGGGATTTACTGAAATGGCAATCATGTCCCTATGCATCGAAAAGTAGCATCATTGTGTATCTCATATACAGAAAAATAAATTAATTAATTAATTAAATGAAACATTATTTTTTGAGCAATTTATGGGTTTGTTTGTGGATAAATAGAGTTGAAGGTACTGTTGTTTATTCATATGACTTATTTTAATTATTTAAAAAAAATTTTAAAAATTATATTTTAATAGTATTTGATATAATAAATTTATTGATATATTTTTTATACTAAATAAAAATTATTTAGATTGGCTTTACACAGCAGCCCCTCAACCCCAGTAAATATTGCATCTGTCACGTGCTTGCTTCCATTTTAGGACCCCACTTGGCTCTCATGTACTTGTTTTTTTTTGACATATAATCTTCTCTTATTCATTATTCAGATTATCAGTAATTAATGAATTTCATGGTGGAAAGTCTTCACAAAATATTCTTTTAATTATTTTTTTTATTTTTTAATATTTTTAATTTTTAAAGTAAATTTTTTTTTTAATTTAAAATTTATTTAATTTTTATAAATTAAAATAATAAATTTTCAGTAAAAATCAATTTATAAATTCAAAATTATTGATTACTTTTTTATTTAAAATATTTTTTAATTTTTAACTGAAAATATTTTTTTTAAAAAATTATTTACTTTACTAAAATTTAAATAAATTATTAATTAATTTAAATATAAGACCATCTAATAAATTTTAAATTTTTATCATTTGCTCTCGCAAGAATTTATATAAATTTTATAATTTTATGAAGTATTTGTGTATAAATAGGATTTTGAAAATGCTGTTTAAAAAAAGTTATTATATCTAATTATTTTTAAAAAAAAATTCAAAACGATATTTTAAATTAATCATTTAAATATTTAAAAAATTATTTAATATTTTTTAAATTTCAAAATATTATTAGGTCCATATTTTAAGTATATTTAAATATGCTAATATTGAAAAACGACATTTAGTGGTGACATTTGCTATAGATATTATGTACATGGAAAATAAAAAATAATGCACGTGCTAAAGGTGACGACTAAAATAATAATAAAAAAAAATGGTAACAGCTATTGATTGGATTAAAATTTTCAAACATTGTTAGTCGTAACTTCTAATAATAAACCATTAAACAATTAGTGAATTTTGTGATAAACTAATAATGTAACAATTAAAATTTAAAAATTAAAGGTGTTATGAAAAATCAATTAGATTCATAATCAATTTTAAAAAATATATTATATATCATGTTGAGATGTTATATTTACATAATTGATTATGACAACAAAATAATAAAAATTTATATTTGAATATCTTCATTTAGCATATGATAATTAGATTTTCTAATTTAAAGATATGTGATGGGTTTAATAATTTAAATAATATTTTTAAAATCAATTGTTTGCATATGATTTTAGATTCATGGATTTATTTTTAAATAAAGTTTGTAGTTTGAATTTATTAAAATTAAATAAAATTTAAATTAAAAAATAATTTCACTTAAAATAGTTAAAATATTATCTTGATAAAAATAATAAAAATTTTTTTGTTAAAAATTAAAAGAATATTTTAAATAAAAAATAATAATCAAAAGGCAAAAAAAAAAAATCACCTAATGCGGTTGCAAATAACTTTTTTTCTTCATAAAATTATCTAATTCTAATATATATATATATATATATATATATATATATATATAAGATTTATTTTATGTTTTAACTGAATTAGAGAGAAAATTAATTAATGATAATTGATTTTTTTATTTCTCTCAAGGAACTTTGAATAGGTAAGTAGGTAAGTATGAAGCAATTATCAATCTCCCATTTCATTAAGCCAAGTATTTATTATTTTCTATATATAGTTGTGGTCAAATAAGTTAATGATTGTGTTATGTTTCATTATTATTTTTTTTTATTTTTTATGGAAATTGTCTTTTATATATATATATATATATATATATATATATATATATATTCATGGTGATACCAAGCTCAATATTAGTTCTTTATAGACCAAAATTAAAACGTGTTAAATTTACAATATGAATATAGCAAAAGTATTGAGATCCTCACAAATATATATATATATATATATATATATATATATATATATCATAAAGGATAAATAGTGATTAATCTTATATAAGATTAATCACTATTTATCCTTTATGAAATATCTAATATATTAAATTTTTTATAATTTTTTATAATTTTTTAAAAATATATTAACTCCCCCTTATGAATGTCACAATATATTATTAAACTTTTTCGTTAAATTTTATCTTTAATCAATTTTATCAAATCAAATCAAATTAATTTTTTCATTTTAAAAAATTTTCAAATTAAATCAAAAAATCATTATAATTAAACTGTCAGTTTAACCTTATCGATTTCAAATCAATTTTTTTTTTTTATAAATCGTAATTATTTTATTATAAATTTAGAAAAAAATTAATAAAATATATGTGATAAAAAAATCTTAAAAATAATTCAATATATAATACAAAGTTTATCTATTCCATTAATTAATACCCTTAAAAATTTATATTTTTCTAAATAATTAAATTTATTTATTTATTTTTAATTAATTTTGATATTTTTTAAAATTTTAAATTAATATTAAGTAAAAAAATATGATTATATATAAAATTAAATTAAATATATTTAATTATAATAATAGTAAAAAACACTTTAATTTGATTCAATTTGATACAAAAAAAAATACTTAAATTACAAACTAAATCAAATTTTGAATTTTTTTATTTACTCTATTTTATAAATCGAAATTAAATTAAATAATTATAAAATTATTAATTTTAATTTTATTTAATTAATTTAATTTAATCAGTTAATCGGTTTAGTTACTACCTATTAAAATTTATTTCCTTTTGGCCAAAAACTTGAGTCCCCCATCCCATAACATTGAATTGATTGATTGATAATATATAATTATTTAAGATATAATATAATAATAAATATATATAAATAAAAATATGAGATTTATAACTTAATAATCTAAATTAAAATAATGGTTTGTTTATATTATAAAATAATTAATTGCATAAAAAAATTAAACTCCTCTTACTTATATTATAAAAATAGGGGAAAGGCTATCAAATTTAAAAAAAAAAAATAAAGAAAAATAATTTTTTATTCAAACAGTCAAAATAATTAGTTTATGCGTTTATTATTATTTTTTTTAATCAATTAGGAGCATTTTCAAGTCAATTTCTATATCAATAGAGACTAAACCTCTCTTTAATAAATCCAAGAGTGCATTACATAAGAATCGAACCCTAATTAATAAAAAAATGAATAACCTCTCTTACCAATAAAACTAACCCTTAAGAAAATATGCATTTATCAAAACTCTTAAATTGAGTTTAATATTCACATAATTAACTGTATATTTTAAAATTATTTTTCAAATATTAACCTAAAAAATAAATCTTAAAAAACAAAATTTTTTAGATAATATTTAAAAAAAACATAACTTTAACAATGAGGAGTGATTTAAATAATAAGACATATTTATATCCCATGATAAGATTTTATGATGAATTCATAAAAAATGTATATATTAAAAGAGATACCCACGAATTCCGAAACATTATTAACCTTATCAATTATAAAATTAAAATAGAAATATTTGTGCTTAAAAAAAAAAAAAAAGCATAACTTTGAATTTAAACTTCATGGTGTTATTATTATTATTATTTTCCTCGTATATAAACATTTATCAATTCTATTGATACTAATATCACATTTTCAATTTAAATTCCAAATTACAGCCATTGAAATCTCAAAAAAAAAGGCACGGCATATATTGATGGGGTCAACATATCTTAAAGTACGACAAAAACATAATTTTATGTATTTTAAATTACATCATATTTAATTGGAGACGTAAATGCCAATAGAAGAAAAGTGGAGGGTAAATTGGTGAAATAACACCAAAATCAGAAATTTCATGGTAGGCTGCAATTCTTTTTGCACGTGTTAGCACATAAAAGATTATCATTATTTATTATATCTCACGTGCCGCCAGTTTAGCAGTCTTTGTATGCATATACAAGTGGTTGGGCTTTTTAATTATGAAATAATCTTTTGGTTGAATATTATTGAAATTAATTTTAAGACTATGATGAAATTAATTATAAATTTAGAAAAACAACGCCTTTAATTTTTTTTTCTTTAGAAAATGGATTTTATGCTTCTCTTATTAAGCAAAAACCTTAGGTATTTTAAAAAAAGTATTATAAGTTAAGTAAAACTTCAATAAATTAATAACGTTAAAATTTATAAATTTTATTAATTAATCGAATATTAATTTTATCTATTAGTCTAAATTAAAATTGTAAAAAATTATTAATTTATAGAGGATTTATTATATTTATAAATTATTAATATTAGAGTGAAATATTTAATTATATATTAGTAAATTTCAATTAAATTTAAAATTAATATTTCTGAATAACTTATTAGGTTTCGTGAAGAAATTTCATGGATAAGAATAATTTATCAGTCAGTTATAACTTTAAAATTAGACTACCATATACTATTCAATGTTAGGCAGCAAAAAATCAAAATTAGAAAAGTAATTTCAACATATTTTAAATTTAAAATGAATCATATTATACATAGCCATCAATTTCGATTAATTAACGTACGACACTAGCTAGATTTGCATATCATGCTTTCTCTTGGGACCATTTTATTTTTTAATCGAAAATTTACAACTTAATCGATATATATATAGTGGGTATTTCACAATTTAAATGTCAATTTGAAGTTTTATTGTAAATTTAAATTTTTATTTAAATGAATTTTATCAATAAATTATTAATTATTATAAGTTATTTTTTTCTGGAGTTGGCCACTCTATTAAAATAATGATTTATTTTTTTCATTTTTCTCTTTTATTTTTTTAGACATAACTGTCCACTATTACCATTAATTATAATGGGCAATTAATGATAAAATGTTTATGTAAAGGTTTTTATATTTACTCTTATTTATACAAAAATTTATCATATGAAATTAAGAGAAAAACTCAAAAAATTTAATTTATAATTCGTAATTATTTCTACAATAAATAACAAGTAATGATTAGAGATATTTAAAATTTATTTTTCGCTATTTAATGTTATATATAAAGCATGATAATTTAAAGTTTATTTTCATTATTTCTATACATATTTTATATGTTTTTACTCTTATAATTATAACTTAAAAAAAAAAGTTTGAATAATCAAAATTTATTTTATAATTTATTGTCAAATACCCAAAATCACATTTTATTATAACAAAACACTGTTGGCTATAATAAAATATGATTTTGGATCTCAAATGGAAGATAAAAATATGGCCACATTTATATTTGAAGGAGATATTTGTATTAAACATTTTTTTTTCCTATCTTGTGATAAACATATATGAGTTAGTATAAGGTTAATTTATTAACGAGTGTGGTACATAAATTATTTTATAGAAACATAGGTAAATTAGAGAGTGAGAAAAAAAAAAAAAAAAAAGAAAACTTAGGTATAATAAAAATTCTTATGGAAATATAATGCAAATCAAAACAAGTGAAGTTGGTAGCTCCAAGTCTCCAACCACATAGATATATTTCTCTCGACTGCAATAAAAACCATATATATACTACATCCATAGTTGCTGCTTTAAAAGAAGACATAGATATGGAATCACAGGCTAGTATTAAATGAAATTAATGAAATCATGGGTTCGTGTCATGGATTTTCTTGCATATCAAACTAATTAATATTTTTTTCTTCTTTTTTTTTTTATCATTAAGAGAAAGAATCGATTCTAAATTTATTGTTTAAAATAATATATATTTACCATTAAATTATATCTTAGTGTATATGATTTTTTTCTTTTAAATATGATAAATGGACAAAACAGAAAAATGATCTTTTTTTTTTCTAAATAACAAAAAAAAAGCATGGATTTAAATCTCTTAATAGTATTTAGTATCACTTATATATATACAGGGGCGGATCCCCTTCAAGGCCAAGAGGGTCTGAACCCTGTCAAATATTTATTTTTACCCTTATATATATACCCTTATATATATATCCTAATAATTTATCATCTCTATTTAGTTTTATTTGTATTTAAAGGTTAGTAAGTTGTAATATGAGTAAAAGAAAAAAAAAAATTATTATTTTTTTATATATATTTATTATATATAAAAAAATATAATATTTTTTATTATTTTTTTTAATAAGTGTTAAGTGTGTTATTGAATACAAAGAGTTAACTTTTATTCTTTTTCATACTTATCTTTTTAGTTTGATATTTTTATGCTATTAAATCTAAAATTTTTTATTAGTGTCCTTTTAATTTTATAATTTTTTTAAAAAAATTTACACCTATAAATTTTGATTTTTTTACATTTGTCCTCCAAAAATTTATTTTCATATTTTTTTAATTTTAATTTTTATCTTTTTAATTTTAAAAATTTGTATAATTAGACTTTTATATTTATAAACCCATAAAAATGATGTTGTCCGCTCACCTAAAATTTTAGGTCCGTCACTGTGTATATATAATTGTACTACAGAACATGCAGGGGATACTTAATTTATATATATATTAATTGGGTTGGAGTTCAATAATTTAATAAGATTATATGAAAGGTGGTCCTCCAATATGGAGAAAATTCAACACTTTTGTAACAACTTATTCTTGTATTTTGAGGAAACTGCCTCTTGTTAATACATTCCATCGGTTACTTAAAATATATTTGACCATTAATTTGAGTATCGTAGCTTGCTATTCACCATTCCTAACTCACATTATAAAACAAACAAAAAAAAAAAAATTAAATTTAAAAATTTTCTAAATCGAATTTATAATAATTTTTGTAAATTGAAACTCTCAAATCATGAACAATCTATTTCTCACCATTCAAAAATTTTGACAATTTTTTTTTTTTAATCTTAATTAATTCTACTTGTAACTGATGTTGGATTTCCATCTTAGATTCAAAAAAGTCATATTTTGGTAATTTGACGTGGATTGTTTCAATTGGCCTGACCCGAAAAGTCAAATTTGTGAAATCAATGTACCAAACTCAGCACCGACAAGCAAAAATGAATAACGGCTGCAATCGTGTCCAAAACTACCTGTAACGCTCAGAATTAGAAATTGGATATGGTGTGGGAGGCTCCAGCACGGCCCAAATTGCGGCCTACCTCTTTCCCACCGGCCTACTATTTGGTGTATAAGCGAGTCCCTTTCAATTATTTGTGGAACCCACCAATAATTTAATTTTTTGAAAACTCCTAACCTTTGTATAAATAAATAATTTAATTTTTATATATATAGACTTAATATAGTGGAAAAAATTAAGGCATTCTCAAAAATAAAATTATTCAGAAACATAAAAATTAAAGTATTGATTCTATTTCTCAAAAAAAAAAAAAAAAAAAAAATATTTTGATAAATTTATTCATAAATATAATCATATTAATTCCTTCTCATGTGTTTCTCTTTGATATTTGTTGTTTATCCAAAGTCTTTCGTTCTATATATATCAACAAAATTATGAGGTGTGGAAAATAAACCCATAGATATTTTGAAAAACTCAAAGCGCATTCTTCACACAGTATTTATATTTGTTTTGTTTTGAAAAACAGGAATGAAATATAATTTTTTTAAATATCATTCTATTTTCTTATTATTTTTAGCATTTTTATTTTTAAATACAATTTTTAATTTTAATATTCATTTAACTAAATATATTTATCGCTGAGAGCTTGAAATAATTTAGTGTTTAAGTATTTATTTTACAATGTAAAAATATTATATATTTAAATTATGATGATAATCTCATATTTTTTAAAATTTTAATTTAAAAAAATAAATAAATTTGGATCTTGCATTTGTTTTACTAAACCATATAATATAATGGACCATTTTCCAACCATGTCTAAAAAAAATCTAAGGTCCCATGGCCACAACTACTTTTGTTGAGTGGAAGATTGTTTCATTACCAATAGAGACAATTCTTAAAAATCTTCTTTTTTTATATTGTCCAAGCATAAAAGCATGGACTCCACTAAAATGATATTTTTAACTATTAAAATTTTAATTATCAATTAATTAACTATATAATTGAATATTATATTTCATTTATTCCAAAATTTAGTTCCACTTTCTATTTTTAAATATTAATTTTATAAGAAAATTTCTATACAATAAAATCTCTATAAATTAATATTATTTAACTCATTAATTATATTAATTAAAAAAATATTAATTAATCAAGTGTTATTATAAAAAAATTATTATATAATAGAGATAATTAATTTATACAGTATTATTATTTATTAGTTGTATTTATTAACTATGTAATTAATTGATATATATTAAATAAAGTGCGTAAAATTAATATGTTATTATTAATGAGTAAAATTATTTTTAAAAAAATTACATGACATTAATAATTTTTTTAATATATATATATATAAATAAAATGATCTATCAAGTAATTAGAATGAAAGGACTGTATTTTTAATTATAGTGGCATAGACATATATAATAATCATAAATGATAGGTTTAGTATGGAATATTAGGTATATATAATAATTACATATGAGCTTAATTTCATTATTATTATTTTTAGTATTATGAAAAAAATAATTGAAACTAAATTTATTATTTAAGTATGTATATCACTAAACTTTAGTTTAGTGTGCTCATTATTAATCTTCTTAGGGGTTGTTTAGTTAACCAACTAAACACCTTTAATTACCGATTGATAATATGCATATCGTCAATTGAAAAAATTTGTGTTGTTTTATTGGCCAATTAAAAACTCTGATTATAACAAAATTTCTTTTTAATCGGTAAATTTTATAAGCAACTATAAATTATTTTTAGCGACCGAACTTTTATACCAATCGTACATTTAACAATCGATTTACCAAATATCCTCTTAGTTATTTATCAAATCATCTTTATTTGAGGTGGAAGATTAAAACAATGCACACAAGTTTAATTTATTATTATCATATAAATTAATGCCACAGTTGAAAATCTTAATTATTGGCCCCACCTAGCTCTAGCACATCATCTTGATGAAAACTCAATTATTTAATTACCAAAGTAAATGTTTGATTTTTTTTTTTTTTTTAAATAAAAAAGAGATCAAGTTTGAATCATTATTCAAAGTTTTGCTTAGGAAATGTGGGGTTTATCACAATTAAAGAATTGCATACTTTATTTCTTGTTTTCAGTTCCCTTTAAAAAAATAAAAATCTTATCACAAGATTAAGTAAAATAATGTATAATAAATGAAATAATTGTGATTAATATAGGTCATTATTTAGGTATATTATATTGTACAGTTATGGAATGTTAAGATGTAGCAATCAAACTCATATTCTCAGCAAATTTGTTTTCTTTTATACAACATGACAAATTCAATAGTCTTTACACATCATAATATAATTAATTAACAATACCAATTATAAAAAAATTTATTTGATTTCCCATCTCTATTTAATTTTATTGTCTTATATGATATATATGGATCTCAAACTCATGAGAAGGCATCTCTAATTCAGATCTATCCTTGTGATTATATTTCAATAGTCATCACATGAGGTTTCTGTCTTTTTTGCATGTTTGTTTATTAAATGTCCTTATTCCATAGTTAGCTGTTCTATTAAAATTATTTGAACTTAGTTGCTACTATATCTGTTGTTGTTGATAAAGAGAGGTAATATCAATCATATAAAATTAAAAAATAAAATAAAATATGACAATTCTTTTGTTTAGAAGTTTTTATCGTCAAAATCTTATTTATAATTAATAATAATATATGAAATAAAAATAAATTATCGATAATTAATAATTTTTTAATTTTTAAATTATATTCATGTATATTCGTTAATTCAATGTGTAACACAACTTAATTAGAATGATGATTAATAATATAATTATGTAATTAAATATTTTGAAAAATAAAGAATTTTCCAAGAAAATATGAGGATATATATGTGATTTATATTATTACATTATACTACATAGATAGATAGGGTTGGCTTATTACCTAATTAATCTTGTTGGTCAATTATATTGAATTTAATAATTGTAATTAACCTTCAAAGGCATGTAATTAGTCAATTTGTTTATTAATTAAGTAGTAACCATCTTGAGTATTATGCCAGTAATAAAGGAAGTACTTGATCAGTGCTAATTACCTGATCAGTTAGCTTATTAATTTGTTTATGTTGCTTTTCAATTAAAATCTGACATGAAAGTGTAACCTCCTCATAAATCATAATTAACCATGACGAACTAATTAATTAATTACAATCAGTTATCTTGTTAAGTTGTTACATGCATCAAAAGCAACCAAACTTGCACCCTAAGAATATGAATCAAAAGCATTAATTTCTTAATTTTGAACCTCTCCTGCCTTTAGTTGACTAATACAATAAATAATTACAAAAACAAAATCATATAATACAATATTTATCAAAATTAATTCAATCTCAATGACTCAATATTTCTGCCTTAGTTCATTGGAGATTAATTTAATCAACACATGGATCCATTCTATAATAAGTTTTAGTTAGTTACTTGATTTCCAAGAACTTGTAAGAGAGATCTGAAAGAATAATTAAGAGAAAATAAGAAAAAAATAACTCTAACCTCATTTGATTACTTATTAGATTTTCATTTCTTCTTGTATTCATTCAAATAAACTTAAACAAAAGAGAAGGAAAAAAAAAGAAGGAAAAAAAAAACATGAACTCGAAAAGAAAATTTGAATTCATTACATGAAAATGGATCGAGGGCGGTCTGATCCAACCATGGAAGGATAGCTAGAGAAAGAAATACCCATAACAGGAACAGCAAGACTAGCCTCCATTACAAGCCTTTGTTGATAAGACTCTATAGTTGCTCCAGCTTCCATTACATCTTTAATCAAATTTCGATAATATTCCTTAAGCTTCCTTAACATACATGTGTATTGTAATTTTAGCCACCTTATTTTCACCTTTCTTAGCATTCTCAATAAAAAAAATCCCCTTCTAGGCATTTTTCCCCCTAACCGCACCGAGGGTAGTTTACGCCTTCGTAGCAAAATTCTCCGACGAGTAATCTGCCACCGGAAGGCGGTGGTGAGATGGGTTTGATTGGGGGTTTCATCATCTAGTAGAGCCATAAGAGTATGGTGGGGGAGTGGGGGGATGATGTTATATGAGAAAAAATTAAAAAAAAGGGGGAGATTATATATTAGAGATAGAGTTGACTCTATGGAGACAACATCTTTGGGTATTTGGGCAATTGGGCTGAGAATTTAATTTGGATGAGGTTCATATGGGAATGGAAAGGTTTAACTTTTTAATTTTTTTTCTAGACATTATAACAAGAAAAAAAAACCAAATAATGTGTATAGAATTTTTCAATGCACAGGATTTTTAAATATATAATTTATCATTTGATTGATATAAATAAAATAAAAAATTGTAAAATTTTCAAAATCTCTCATTTTATGATACATTTTAAAATGAAAATTTTCATTATTTTAATTAATGAGAAAAAATATTAAAATTTATAAATTTAATGTATATGTGTATATCAAAATATAAAAATTGTTTAAATCTACATAATCAAAATTCTAAGTTTTTAATTTTTTGAATTTAATAAATTTTATCAATTCAATGAAATAAAAATATATAAATTATAAATAGAATATCAATTTTTTTTATTAAATAAAAAAATAGACAAAAAAGTGATAATGATTTCACTGAATAAAACTAAGTAAAAAAATTTCGTTGAAACAAATGAAATTACTTGACAAAATTACAGCATCATATAAATGAACCAAAAAAAAAAACAACTCTGTGGATTGAACATTTGACGTAAGCAGTGATGAAAACATGTTTAAGAACATTGACAAAATTTGTATTTAAAACCTTAATTAAGGGAGATCATTAGATTACTGATAATACTATCTTACTGGCAGCAACTTCACTTTTTTTTTTTTTATTTTCAACTCACATGTATATTTATCTATATAATTAGTTGATAATTGTTATTTATATCAGGTTTCTTTTTTGATACATTGAAATTTTTTTAAAGGAGAGATGATGAGAATTCAAATTCATTATATAAAATGAATATAAATTTAAATTATAACATAATGTTAAATAATATTTAAATACTCAATTATTTTAAATTATTAGCCATCCAAATCAGTAAATAAAATTCAAATAAAGAGCCTTGAAAGAGCTACTCATATCATATGAGTTATTATATGTGTTAAATGCTAGCTAGGCATGGCATGTGAAGACTTTAAGCATTGAAGTAGATTATAAGTATCCATTTATTTGTTAATTTTAATCTTATTGTTCAAGACACATAATCTATCTGGTCCAAAATTCATAAAAATAAAAAAAATTGTCCTAAAGCTGCAAAGCCTAAGAAAAAGAAAGGCTTTATAAATTTAGTGCTCAATTAGTTTGACTTTTAAAAGTTAATTATCAGCATTTCAAATTACTAATTTTTAAAATTATAATTAAAAGTTATCTTTTAGATAAAAATTAAAATTTATAGCTTTTAAATTTAAAAATTAACTTTTATTAAATATATTATTAAAATTTAAAATAAATTACAAAAATATTTACTATTAAATTAAAAAATATATACAATATTATTTTGAATTTTTAAATATCTATATGAATTTACATAATTAAATATAAATTAATTAAAATATATAATTATTTTTATTAATATTTTATGCGTAATGTTAAATTATTAATTTTCATATAATTAAGATAATATATAAAATAATATTTTTATTTCTTATTTTATAATTTAAAATTAATTTCAATAATTAAATTATCAAATACTTTATAATTATAATTATTAACTGCTAATCACTTATATACGGTTGACCGTTCTCTGATCACGTCTAACTGTTACACACTAAATCTAAAGATCGATCAGTCGAAACATATGCCAAATTAGGTCTAAACTTTTGTTTTCTTTGGAGGTTATAGAATTGGATGGCAGTCCATCCATAGCTAAGCTATATAGGCGTTGGCCGGCAAACCTTGGTGGTGGTTGTGGTTGTGGTAGTGGTGGTGGACTGGTGTAATATTGGTGCCCCACTACTTTGCTAGCCCCTACGGAGACCATGCTCACTTAAGGTTATGCTACAATATAACATATTTCCATGATTTATTAAACGGATTGTTTCTGAAATTAAATAAACAATTATTTATTTCGTGTACTTGTATTAAATACAAATTTTAGCTTAGCATAATTAGGATAAGATAACATCTCTCCAGATACTACATATATATATCATTTACAATATTAAAATTATATGTGGCATAATGAGATGTTTTGCTTAGGGAAAAAGATGTTTTGCTTGCTTAAGATTTTTTTTTTTAATTTTAAATATCATTTGGGCTATTCGGCCTACAAGCCCAATCAGCATTCTGCATAACCCAATGTGACTTCTATTTTTAGGGAATATCATAATATTTCGTTTATAATTAAAAATAGTAGATATTGATTTAAAAATAAAATATAAAAATATATTATGAAGTATAATAATTAACTTAAATTTCATTTAATATTCTCCAATCATGTTGATAAAATATTATAATTTGTAATTTGAAGAAAAATGTGCTTTTTTTAATAACTGTTAAATACAAATTGACCAGTTTTATGTTTTTAAATAAGTTTGATTATCTAAACATCAATAATAATATCAAAATTATAAAAATAAATATAAAGATCATAAATCATAAATAATTTAAAAGAATAAAATTTTTTTAAACAAAGAATAAACTACTTATATGAAAGAAGAACAAATAAATCCTATTAAAAGAATAAAAAAAACTCTAAAATGGGATTAAAAACAATACAAATAATAATAGATTTATGATAAAAAAAGATACATATTAATAGATCCATAATGATCTATATTTATATATTTATTAAATAAAAATATTTAAATAAAAAAGAGAAAGAAATCACTGCTAATAAAAAAAAAAGGACCATGGCTAATTTTTTCTTTTTTACAAGAGAACCACATAGAAAAAAGTACGGATAGGATTTCATTAGGCCAGTGTGACTTATACCCTCTTTCGCGGGACAATTTTTTAAGTTCAAGGATTTTTATTTTTTTAATATTTATAAAATAAGCTGTTATTTTTTAGTATTATAGAAAATGACTCAAATTTACACATCTTGTTAAATTAAATATAAATTTATCAATAAATTAAATCTATGAGTACAAAAAATAAAAATTATTATTAAATTAATAAAAATATAATTTTTCTAACGAATATCTAAAAAATATTGGTTAAAAATTAAAAATTCAGATAATATTAAATAACTAAATTTTAAAATAAAATAAATAAATAAAAATTAAAAATTCTTATTAATCACTTACAATAATAATAATTATAATGAAATATAATTTTATTAATTTTTTTTAACATTTAACTTATTTTTTATATTAATTTATTTCTATTTTTTTATATAATTATTTTATAATTATATTTTATTTGAAATAATTATTTTTAACGAGTACTTACACTTATTAAAAAAAATATAAAAATAAACAAAAATAAATAAAATAAATATTTTTTTAATAAAATAAAGTAATTTATCAATCTATCCTATAATAGTAATAAGCCAATAAATATAAAAGTCTCTAGCAAATATTGTATTATTCTAGAAAAAAAACTCCAATACCATCCAATTTAATTGCATAAATTTAAATAAAAAAATATTTTTTATTAATTAATTAATTAATTTAATTCAATTCTAACTAATGTTTAATTTCCCAATTTTACTGTTCCAAAAAGATGACAACTAAGAATTTCTCCACCCCATAGACCAGCGGTTAAATTTTGTTTTATTATTAATACATCAAATTTTAGAATTCCCATATTACCCCCCTCATATTCTCTTCTTTCGAGTCGCAAAGCTCTTCTCTCTCTCTCTCTCTCACACAAATTAACCCAATTCGACTCTCTCGTATCATAACCGCGATGGATACAGACGTGACCATGGTCCCAGCCGTCGATGCCAGCTCCAGTGCCGCCGGACCATCGTCCTCTACCAAGAAACCCAAGCGATTCGAAATTAAGAAGTGGAATGCTGTCGCTCTTTGGGCTTGGGGTATGTTTCTACACCTCTAAAACCCTAATTTTAAATTCATTTAAATTCAAATTTATTATCTCGATTTCATGTATGAATTAATTCATTTGTGGTATTTGATGATTTACAGATATTGTTGTGGATAACTGTGCAATTTGTAGGAACCATATTATGGATCTCTGTGAGTCCTATGTTCTCTTTCGATTTACTTTCTCTGTTTTTTTATTTATTTTATATATAGTTTGATTTATATAATTATAAATATATAATTGGATTTTTGTGATTTGATTGTGGTATTTGTTTGGTGTGGCTAGGCATTGAGTGCCAAGCGAATCAAGCGAGTGCTACAAGCGAGGAGTGTACTGTTGCCTGGGGTATGACCTTGCTTCTTTAAAACCTTGACCCTTACTCTTTGAATTTGGGTTTTTTCTTTTTATGTTGCTTATGGATTTCCTGTTTGAACTTGGGCTTTTGATTTTATATTGGATGTTGATCACTGGGTAATTTTTGGCAATGTTTTGCATTAAGCATGCTTTGATTATTATGTGTAACTTTTTTTTTTTATTTTAAATGGTTCAATATAGTTGAGTGAGAATTTATCATACTTAGTACAGTGCATTTTTGTTTTTTGGGTTCAAAAAATTTCTTGAGGACATAGGTTAACGCCTTGATGTTAGACACAATTAATCCAATCAGTGCTTTGCATATTAGAGTATAATATCAAATGAAGAATCAGTTCATTGCTCGATTATATTTCGAAATTATCTTTCATGAGTGCTAGATAGGTTCACTATATAGAATAGCAATCAAGACAGGCCAAGATGAATTTTGGAGTATGGTTGTGAATCTTGATCAACCTGAGGGGGATCACCATTTCGTTTTTCTTAGATGATAATATTAAAACTTAGACCTTGAGCTCTGCTACGCTCAGGAAAGTTTCTCATGGATCAGAAGACCAATGAATCGGTAATGTCCCTTTATATAATTTTTACATATGCCCAAGATTTATTGGAATCATGGAGATTAGAGTGTAGCTAATTCTAGTTCTCAAACATAAGGTAGAGGTGGTAATTCTTAGCTTTCTGTGGTTGAGAATCTTATTGTTGGTAGTTAGTGGCTGGGATATTTTTTTTATCCGTCTGTTTTGGTTGTTTAAGTTTTTGATTTTACTCGGTCATCCTGGTTTTATATTTTCTTACTCGGTCATCATGGGTTTTTATTCAATGCGTTGGATGCTTGTATGCTATCGTGGGCCACTTACTTTATTCTCAATGTCACATCTAGCTTTGTCACTGGATTATTGAATGCCACTTAATATCTAGATTGTGATTCAGTGATTGGATTTAATCTTGATCCATTATTATGTGTAGAATGCTGATAAACTAGTTTGCTTCATCTTATATGGTTAGTTATTTTGTTTGTTTTTTCCAATCTTCTTACTTGATTGAAAAAACTTGGTTTCTGCTTGCGTAGGTGTCTGCAACCATGCCTTCCACTTCCACTGCATTAGCCGATGGCTCAAAACCCGCCAAGTTTGCCCTCTCGGTATGCTTTTACAAATTCAATTTACATAGGTCTTGGTTTAACATGACAATTCCTCTTATGCGGCTGTCTCATTGTTGCAGATAATAGTGAGTGGGAATTCCAAAAGTACGGTCACTAGGATCCATGGCAGCAAGGGGAGCAGCTGGATCAAATTTTGAAGTTGTTTAAATCAACTCCTGGAAGTACAAAAAGGGCTTAAAAGCAGAGATGTGTCCAGTTACTCAAATTATAATCAATATTAATTAGTAGCATATTAGGGCAACAATATGTTTACTTCTGAATGTTTCCTAGCAGTCTTTGAACCCAAGTAGGGTCAAATGTGCAGTCTTTCCCTGTGCCCAAAAAATACCATTTTGTGATGCGATGTTATGATTTGGATTTGTGGTTGCTTAAAGCACAAACTGGAGTTCTGATTACCATGATTGCTAATCTTAAACTATAAAGATGCTTAGTTATTAATTGTGAGGTCCATATGATGGGTTCTCATCTCTGCTTGTTTGGGATAATATTCTTTTGACCTTGTTGTGATGGTTTTCTGGTTCCTGTTCGATTATGCTATTGTTCAAAGTTGGCAGGAAAAGCAAAACAACTTGCGGGCGAATTAAATCAACTGCCTTCCTGGTTTCTGGATGGTGAAAATTGCTTTTGCAGACTACGGTGGTGGAGCTGTTGGTATTATAGAAATATATATAACATGATATGAGAGCTTGATAACTTATATTGCACACTGCACGGGAAGGAGCTATGGTTGGTTTTTTATTACTAAAGTGGGGTGGTTATATTTTAGGATTCTTAGCTAGATGAGGAGCTTCACTGTTGCGGGTAGATGATGCAATTTTTTGGGGCGGGGAGTTTTTTACTAGAGCAAAATTTTCTTTTCTCCAACAGATGACATGCAGCCAGAGGTGATATATTTGCTCTGACCCGCACACCATACCCTAAATATGTATGTGTAAATCTATTCATCGTCCAATTAAATTTACATAAAAAGTTATTTTCAGCAGGAATAATTCAAATATGGTTTAGTTTGGTATAGCTTATGAAAATAGTTTTTCATATGGGGAAAAGTTCTATTTTTAAAAGTGATATTTTCAAAAGCAATTAATTGTATATTTGTGTTTGATAAAATATAATATAAAAGCTACTTATAAATTAATAATAGGTAGATTTGTTATTGTTAACAAAAGTGAATGATATTTTTATCTATTAATTTTTTAAAATCAGTTACGCGTTTAATTTAAAATTCAGCTATCTTGAAAAGTTTTAATTTCTAACTTATCCAAAAAGTTGAATTTTAGCTATCCAGATAATTGCTTTTATTAATTTTGATATTTATCAAACACTATAAACTGAGATAAAATTAGTTTTTCATCAAAAAAAAATATTTTTTTTCTTCTATAAGCTATGCCAAACGGACACTGATATGAGAGTCAATTTGCACAATCCATTTACTCAAATTTTAATTTTCTCTGTGTCAATCTGATGTATAACCTGATTAATGTGTCCATCTATGGGTTGTATGGGAGTCAATTAATCTGAATTTTTTATATGTCAATCTGATGTATAATCCAATTCTTTCTACAAGCTATATAATCCGTTCTTTTTTATAAGTAAATGTAATTTACTTGTAATTTGAATTGACTGGATATAAATGAGTTGAAGACTTGGATTAACATTTTGGACTACTTGAATCTTAAATAGAGACTTCAGCTTAAAATGGAAAATATGGACTCGTTTAGATAGGTTGGAAGCTTTGGAGAATATGGAGTGGTTTGCGGGCTTGGCAACCACAGATATTGAAATACAAAATATGGGGTTAAGGCAGTTGTGTATACAGTAATCTCTCATGTTTTATATTATATGAATTTAAAAAATTTTATAAAATTTTTTAAAATAAAAAATTTTATAAAAATTTTTAAAAATTATAATTTGATAATATTTAATATAATAAATCTAATGATATATTTTTTATGTTAAACAAAAATCAAATAGATAGAAAAAATATATTATAAATTTTGTGTATTAAATCTAATGGTATAAATTTAATATATTTGTAATTATTTATTTATTTTTTATTTTTTGCTATCTAGCAGGCCTTCAACCCGAAAATATGTGCTGATTTGAATCTGGCTTTGGTCTTCATGGGTTTACATGAAAATATGGACTGGTTTGAATGTGGGCTGTCTTGGGCTTTTATGGGTTTAAATGCAAATTTGCTGAAAAATTAATCTCCTCACCCGAAAGATTCGAACCCTCACGGGAAAAATCTCATGTACTTAGCAGGCACACGCCTTAACCACTCGGCCAAATCGACACACTTGTTTTAATATATAGACGACAATTAGGGTAACAAAGTCAAACAATTCAATTAAAAGACTAATTATGATTTATTAATTTTGAATTACCATCAAGATGAAGAGAGCAACCTTTGGAAGCGGATGCCTAGTTGCCTGCACTGCTACCATTAACACTTGAAATTGAAAATGTATGAATTGAAGCTTAATTGACAAGACAACATGAGAGACATTTAATGTTATTGTATACATTAAACTAGCAAAGGGTTATCCTAAAATCAAGTTCTAGTTTCAACAAGAAAGAAGAAGGAAATTTTATTGCATTCCAATACATTTAACCGTAACCCTTCCTACATTCATAGTTATCACATTGAAATCTTGGTGAGGTAAAAGGAAACCGAACTGGGATCATTTAATTTTGTACAAAAAGCTGACAAGTTGCATATATTAAAAGAAACACACAATTTTGAAGACAATCCAAATTCAGGTTCCTACATCCAATGTTTTAAGACAAGCATGCAAATCCCCATCTATCTGAAACTCAAATGGAAGCCTTGGATGATCCACCTTGCAGCCACTTAACAGCAATGGGACTTCTAACTCGGTGAGTTCCATCAATCCACTCAATTGATCCAAAACTTTGTGTCCCAGTGCTAGACAAACCCAAGTTAGCACTAGAGAATGTAATCTCATAGGACAAGCTCTGGTTCCCTACACTAAAAACAAGCTTAGTCGGCGAAATCTTGACATCTACATTTGCAGGAGCATTCACCTTAACTTCATAAGTTGCATCAACAGAACTCCCAACATTCTTCACCACCCTCTTATATGTAACCACATCAGACTGGGACTTGAAAACAACAGAGAATGATGGGTAGTTGAGATTGCCTGGACTATCCAATTTTTTATCACATACATCTAAACTTGCAGGTTCTCTAACAAAAACTGCAATTCGATTGGAATCATACCCAATTGTGCAAAGAAATGTAATATAATCATTAGTTTCAATGTCATACACTAGACCAGGATCAACAGCACTGTTGGGATCCACATGACCAGCTCCATGAATAAAGGGTGTTGATTTTTTGCCACTAGAAAGATCAAGAATGCCCTGGCCGGAATTATCCAAGCTATAAGCAGTAGTCACTAGAGCAGATTTTATAGCAGCAGGTGACCAATTCGGGTATGCCTTCCGAAGCAAAGCAGCAATTCCACTAACATGGGGACAGGACATTGAAGTACCTGAGATTATGTTAAATGGAACTCTTCTAGGATCAATGTCCAAATCTGTTGGTGAGGAAGCTCCAGTCCAGCCAGCCAAGATATTAACACCAGGGGCTATAACATCTGGTTTAAGAATCTCTGGGGTCAAATGGTTTGGACCACGGCTAGAAAAGGCTGCAACTTCAGGAGCAGGTGGTGAACTCCCAATCACTGTTCCTCGGAAAATAATTGTTGCAGTAGGATATTGACCCAATTTGATATATTCTCTAATCTGATTGCCAGCAATTTCTCCAACCATAGTAGCAGGGATAAGATGAGAATCAGCAATGAGCTCCTCACCACTATCTGCTGTATTTGCCATGATCATTCCAAGCCCACCTGCAAGCTTCACTGCTGCTCCTTTCTCTACTCTTGCATTCCCTCCACGATCACATACCACAATTTTCCCCTGAACTTTTGATGGACTGATACTCCCCATAAAGCAATACCTACTTCCACAATCACCGGCATATACCAAAGGCAGCTTGTAGTCCACTAGTGGCTCACCGGAGTATAGAGATACCCCACCAAAAATCCTCCCATTACCAAGAACAACATCAGCTGGAAACTGTCTATCAATGGTGGAAGCACCAACAGTAAGAATCCAAGGAGCAATATTAACAGAAGTAAATGGATCTGGACCTGAATTGCCAGCAGAGCAAGACACAACAATACCATGTTGGGTTGCCCCAAATGCACCAATTGCAATCGAATCATGATCATATTGAGGAGCATAACCAATGGCACCAACGGATAATGAAATCACATGAACACCATCCGAAATTGCCTGATCCATTGCTGCAAGAATGTCAGAGTCAAAGCAACCCAGACTCCAACAAATCTTATAAGCAGCAATTCTTGCCTTTGAAGCCATACCGCGAGCTTCTCCCCTCGCGTATTGGTAAAAGCTCGCATTATGGACTAAAGACCCAGCTGCAGTAGACGCTGTATGGGTTCCATGACCTTCTGTGTCTCGAGGAGAAGCTGAATCTCTCGATTCATCAACGGGCTTCCCTTGATACGACACAAGACCTTTATAAAACGCTCTTGCACCTATTAATTTCCGATTACAAGAAGCAGCAGGAAAATCAGACGATGTCTCGCAAATACCCTTCCAATTAGCCGGAACAGAGGATAAACCGGAATCCGAAAAACTCGGGTGCTCCGGCCAAATACCAGTATCCAAAACACCAACAATCACGTCCTCACCGTAAGCACCATTAGGCCAAAGCCCAGACCCATTAGTAAGGCCTAAAAAGTGAGGAGTACGAGTGGTATGGAGCTGACGAATTTGGTCTGGGATAACAGAGAGGATACCACGAATCTGCCGGAGTTTCGCTGCCTGATCGGCAGTGAGGTGGGCTGAGAATCCATTGATGGCGCGAGCATAGGTGTAGAGAATCTTGGTGGGGTGAGGGGAAGGAGGAAGGGATCGGATGAGGGAGGTGTACCAGTCATGATGGGAGAAGAAGAGGGAGGGCTTGTGTGATTTGGACACGTGGACGATGAAGGTCCGTGGAAGTTCCGATGACGGTTCCGATGATGGTGAAGAGAAGATTAGAGGGGTAAGAGAAAGGAAGAGAAAGAGAAGAAGGTGAAGGAAAGAGACAGAGGAAATAGCCATGAAACTGGAAATTTTCTGTATGGTTCCTGAGAAAGTGGAAATTCTCTCGTATGGGGTCGGAAATTCGAATCTTTATGGGGATAAAGCTGCTAAAGTAAGTAAAGGGAAGGGTGGTATCTTGGCCCTTATTGGTCCACGTCAGAATAAAGTCAAATTTTTGCTCTCTCCCTCTTATTTCTTTACTAAAAAAAATCATTAACACAACTCTGTTCGTGTTCGTATATTTTGGAGATAATAATTTATTTATTTTATTAATTAAGAAAAGACTCTGTTTTTTTCACTTTTATTTAATAGCAATATTAGATTATATCTGTGTAGAGAGAAGTGAGAAGGAAAAAAAAAAAAAGAAATTTGAATAATTTCTTTCATTTTGTTACTAATAAGTGAAATAAAGAAAAAAAAATAAAAAAAAAAAAGTAATTTTCTCATTAAAATTTTTTGAGAAAAAAATTTCTCTTAATTAAAAAAAAAAATTAACATGTTTCAAAATATTTTTAATATGAATTATAAATTTTTTTTATTACTTATTTTTTAATAAGATTGAATAAGTAAATATTTTATTAATAAATTAATATTTTTTTTATTATGCAAATATAAAATACAAACGACATAAAAAATAACTATTTTTTTTTATTCATTTCTCTTATTTAATTTCTTTTCATTTTCTTTATATAATTAATACAGCAAACAAAGCCTTAATGTATTGTATCACAATTATAAGTTTATTTTTATAAACAATATTAAATGCAATTTATTTATTCTAATTAAAAGAAAATTATCAATATTAAAATTAAAAAATTTAAAAATAAAAATTAAATTCATTTATTAATTAAATCAATTTTTAAGTTACTAAATCGAAATTATAATCTCATATTTATTAAAAAATTAATGATTATTTCAATATTATTAAATTAAATTGTAAATTTACAAGCTCACAATGTTGATAATTATTAATATCATTGAATTCAAAATTTATTATTTTTAATATTATATTTATAATTATTAAAAGTTTAACTTAGTGGTAAGGAATTTTAATTTTTAGGAGAGAGATTCTTTAATTATATGTGTAAAATAAATATTTTTTCTTATAAAATTTTCTCCATTGTTATTAACCATTATAGAACAGGCTTGCATTATTCCCAGTTTGAAGATACTATTAATTTTTCTGGGAAAAAAAATGGTTGATATTTTTTAATGTTTACTTGTAAAATTTGAATTCTTTGTACGAATGCCAATGGAGATGGGTCACAAGAAACGGGCATGAATAGTGGCCATCCGTATGCTCAATGATAGGACCTGTTCTTGATATTTTTAGGCGAGAATTGATGGCCCGTCTGTGTGCACTTGAGAGTAGTTGACGATGATCTCCTTTATTGACAAAATGACAATAAAGACAATAATTTTCTCTCTACTTTTTTCTATCCAAATAAACTTATATATTTATTTATTAAATTTTAATTTAAAATTTGAACTAATAACTTTCAAATTAATTTTGTTTAACAAAAATAATAAGCACAAAATCTACAAGAGAGGGTTGAAAACTACAACATAAATTGAGTCAATTTGTGATCATTATAAATTGGGAACTCAACTTTTATTTGAGAGAGAGAGAAAATACTAGAAAATACTTGTTGAAATTAGGCTTTAATTTCTAAAAATTACTTATTGAAATTACGCTTTAATTTTATTTTGAGAAGTTGTTATATAACAACTGATAATTATAATTAATTGTTATTAAATATTTATTAAAATTATTATCAGTTATTACTTTTAATATGTTAATAATATAAATATAAATATTTAAATAAATAAGAATTATTTAAAAAAATATATAAATTATAATTTTTATAAATTATAATTATTTTAATAGTTATCGCTAAAAAAAAAAAACTAACAAAATATATTTTACAGTCATTGCCAATTAAAAAGCTTAATATCCGTCTTAGATTATGTTTATTTAGCTCTAAACTTTGTGTTACTTTTGAGAGTTATAATAAGAAAGAAAAGGAGTAAAAATGGGTATGTTTGAAAGTTTAATTAATTTAAATAAGAAATAATATTAAAGGATTTGTTATCGCCTTAAATATATATTTTGTTTATTTTTAAAATTAAAAAAATAAAAAATTTCTCTTATATATTATTAAAAAAAAAATTTAAATAATATTTTTTTCTAAAACTCTTAAACAAAATTTTAATATATGTTAATAATGCAAATTTAAACATAATTTAATAGTAATATATATATAAAATTTGGGTATTATAGATCCAATTCATATTTCTCCTCTTTTAATACTAAAAGAGAACACATGTTAATGGTTAATTTGTATGTAGTAACTTGATGATTGATATTTTTCCCAATCGAGATTTCATATTTCTTGAATTATCAATAAGCAAATTGCATTCCAAGGAAATATTTTTAAAATAATAAAGAAATAAAGTTGTCATAACACGTTTGGTTTATGGTATTAATTTATCACCCCTAAAATGTTAAAACAGATCTAATCTGAACGTGACCCTGCCATAATTAGCTCTAAAAAATTCAATAATAGATTTAAATGGCTGATTTGCACCAACCTCTCCTTTTTTAATACCAAATTTATCATATCACCAGGATTATGATTGTAATATTGGATTTATATATAAAATATATATTTTTTTAAATATTATAATTCAGATCATCTGTTTAATTAATATCTTATCTCCTGTCTCATATATATTTATATATGCTATATTATTAATAAAAAATTATTAATTATTAAAATATTAAAAAAAAAATAATATGATATATAAATAAATATATGGAATGAAAAATGAGACACTAATTAAAACGGAGGATCCGGATCGATTGATTTGATGTTACCATTACTTAGCTATACTTGGATGGCAAAAGGGCGAGGCAGAGAAGTGTACATAGACTTTAATATAAGTTATATACGTAGACCTATGTATTTGAAGAGGAAATAAAGCTACCTCTTAACAAGCAAATATTTTATCCTTAAAAGAAATAAAAAGCCAATATTCAAGAGCCCTATAAAAAGGAAAAAGGATAAGAAAATGGGAAACATTTAAAATTTAATTTCTACGTTATATATTATAGTGTTAGAGCTTTTTCGTGGCCATGGAATAATTACTCGCGTAATTAATAATAAATCAAAACATGATTTCATTACTATATCTGAGTCAACCTTAAATTATAGCTCAAAGGTACTATTAATATCAGATTAATTTGTACTCACAGTCATAAAAAAATCTATCATCTATGCTTATTTGATAGGATTTTTATCTGGTCAGAAGGTCCATTTGCTGCAATTTTAATTTTAACCCAATGAGACTGAAAGAAGGTTACAGTTTAAGAAATTGCAGGATTATCAACAACATGAATTATTACAAGTTTTCAAGCAACAGTTAAGATTCACCTTTGTACAATTACAGCGGAATGGATTGAAACAGCAGTAACTAAAGCATGAACATGAAGTTCCGGAAAATTTGCAACAACTTTGACAGGCTATTTTCTGCAAGCAGCTGCATATGTGCAGTTCGGAGGTGCACGGTAGACAGCAAGTACAGCAGTTTGGCATTTGTAAATGAGGTAGACAGCCTTTCAAGCAGCAAGTCCATGGAAGACTGGAAACAAATTTTCCCCCAGTTAGCATCAGTACATATCAAACTTTGGTTGAACATTCCATTTCTTGAAGACAATGAAGTAGCACAGAGTTTAAAGGATCAAGGTTTCTACCAAAAGATCTGCCTTTATTCTCTACACAATGGTGGGAAAGTAATTGAAAATTGAACAAAGAGAAAGAAATTTTATTCAAGGATCAGCAACAAAAATAGGTTTTCTTAATTGAACAAGAACTTATTTACAAGTGAATTCGTTCCGTCAAGTAAGAGGATATATGCATCTTTTTCACCATCTGAATATTTAATTTAGGGTCAGCTGGAAAAAAAAGGGGTATGCTGAGCTAGTACAGTGGTGGTTGATATCAGTTCTTTTGCTCTTCTTAATTTTGGCTCTTTGCCAAGCACTTACAGTGATCAATTCTCAAGCAAATGTACTAACAACAAAGCAATGAGCCCAAAGATCATAGTAGAACTTTTATGATTTTTACCCTAAGATTCACATGTTTTTGAATCTAATATATAAGTAGAACATAGCATAATTGAAAAAATAGCTATTCTTCAGCTTCTTGGCTGCGAAAAAATCTAATTAACTTCTAGCATACTAGTCACGGATAAAGAAAGCGAATAAGCCCATTTTGCCAGAAGCACAGATGTAAATGAAACTACCACTTAGTAATAGGCTAGGTCACAGATACATTTAGGAGAACTGAGAAGAGAAAGGACCCAAAAAGGGAAAAAAATGTCAAAGTACCAGAGCCTCTTCCAGCATAGACGAGATTTATGTGCCTCCTCGTTTCTGCTTCAAAGAAAATGATCGTGCAATTTTAGTGAACTAAACTTAGCATAAGAAATCATATTTTAAATAATAATAATAATAATAAGTTGATGAACAAGAGATACATTGCCACAAGAGGATCCTGTTTAGAGCCAATGAAGTCATTAAGCCTGTCAATTAAATCTTAGGGGTCAGATTGGAAAATACAAATACACTTAGTAAAAAAATATACAAGAATAAGCATATTATGATGGTTCAGCCAACTCTTTGCAATAAAGAAGCCATACTCTATGCAGCATCTGGAAGCAGGTTGAAGGCCTTCGATAGTTTTTAACTCTTCCTGCTCATAAAAAAAATATTTTGTGAGTACATCATCTATACCAATCTTCTATGGGAAATTGATCATTACATTTTCCTTCAAGATTAGGTTCCCAAGAAAGGAAAGGGAGCAATAATAGGTATTACCACCATAGCGAGTCAGATATCATTGTTTCTGCTTCCTCAATACCCAACTTAATAAATACTTAATAGTATAGAAATGCTGTTTATTAATGCGTTTATGATGAACAAAGAACGTGCCATCAAACTCAACAAACATTGCATAGCAGAACAGATGATTCTAGGTAATCAGGTTTTACTGTCTGGTCTTTCATATCTAAAAGTAAACCAGACTTGTACTGGATTCATGTTGCTTAGATTACACAAAATATGAAATAGTGACAAAATTTATAAATGCAATCTAAAAAATTCAATGGTTATACACCTTTAGTAATTAGAGAGTACATACATCACCAAAACATATGATTTCACAGAATTTGCATATAATTGATGGCAAAATTGAAAAAAGTGGAATCAAGCAGAACCTGAATCACAGTATGGGAACATATACACGAGCAAGGGATCGTATTCGACATATGACAGCACTTAGGAGTCAATATGACTAATGGAGATAGCGAAGTGACAACTATCATGTCTGACATGTGTTTGGAAGACTCGATAGAAAAGGGTCAATTTGAATCACTAAAATTTGGGCAAAAAAGACGTTAATGGATCCAAACCCCAACCAAAACAATTAAATATCTGGTGAGTTGAGTTCTTAATAGTTCCAAGCTATTTAACTGAACATCCCCATTCATCTTAAAAATAAAATAAACATAATCAACTGCTCGAACTTCTCTGTTTCTCCAGTGAGCAACATTTCAGCCATACCAAGCATAGAGCAATTGAATCGTTTAATTATTGAGCTAAAAGTACATTCTGCATATACTTATCGCAAACTGAACTTGGTTAGGCATAAAACTAAATAATGGATTTTAAATTTACACTAGTCATATCAATATATACCAGAACTCTGCAAAGATTCTGATTTTTCTTAGAACAATTCTTTTTCTATATGAAGACACTGTTACTAGTTGAAAAATGAAACCATCCCTATCAAGTAACTCTAAAAGGAAAATCATTGAAAGTGAAGTAACAAACCTGAAGCAAGCCAATCTCTCTTTCCAAGATTTGCACCTTAACCAACTGTCTTCTTTTCCCAAACAAATCCAAACCTCCAGCTGGCGATTTCGGACAAACTGGCGGCTGCGGAGTCAAAGAAGAAGAAGACGCACATGACGACGATGAAGAGCAAGAATTGGACCCACCATCCATAATCATCTAATCAACAACAATAACAAGAACAAGAAAAAGAAAAAATGAAGAGAAAACCATTAAGATTGAAGACGACAGAGTTGCTGTTTGTTAATGTCGTTTGATACGTGAAATACATTGCACTAAAGTCTAAATAGAGAGAGAGAGAGAGAGAGGAGTGAGTGTTTGTTGTGTTCTCTGTGAAAAAACTTGGAACAACGTGGTTGACAGAGTTTACAAAAGTACATTGTTGCAGACCACACGTGACGGTCAATTAGCATTCACATAAAATTGTTTTGTTTTAGTTGAGTTTTGGTTGGTTGTACTTTTCCCCCTCACTTTTATATTTTTGTTTGTACTTGCTAACAAATGGGCCCTTCACAAAATTAGGAACTTCAAATTTAGAATTATTTACATAGACTATTTCAATATGTACTTTCATTAAATGGAAAAAAAAATATTAGAATCTATTAAATAAAAAAATCTACATTATACATTTTTTTTTAAAATAAATTATAATAATTAGAGATATTCTCACATAATTATTCAGATGTATCAAGGAAAAATTTTAACTTATATACATTTAAAAATTTTATTTTGACATCAACGATTTATTTATATGTTTTCTGAATTATTTATTAGATATTAATTATAATTTCAAATTTATATAGTTGTAATAAATTTATTTGACGTTCAAATTAAATTTTTTTGAATCTATTATTTTAAATATAATCGAAAAAAATAATTATAAAATATTATTTTTATGAATGTAACATATAAAATTTATTTAATAATTTTTAATTAATATTTCCAACAATAATTAATAATGCCAAACATATCCATATCAGTGGGGAAATTTTAATTACCACTTGAATTATCATTTATGATTATTATAAAGTAGTTTTAATATATATGATTGTTTATCTATTTAACTCCTAATTATAGATTACATAAGGTAGGAGTGAGAATAAAGATATGGAAAAGAGACAAGAAAGTAAAAACAGCCCTAACTGCATAACTATCGATTTCTTCCTCGAAGATGGCGAAACAAAAGACGAGACCATACGAGCGATGGATGCATTTGTAAGTTAGCTGGGTGACGTGGCAATCGCTGGAGATGAGCAATGAACATGTTGGCAGCGGTTGGCGCAGTCAACCAAATGTGCGCCGCTGATCGCCACATGGGATCTACGGCCACAGAGACATTCCCTACCATTGAGTAGCTCTCAATATGGGCTTGAGTTGGAAATCTACAATGACATAGCCCATATGCATCCCATTCATTTCAATTTTCAATTGTTTAACTCATATTGTGGGTTTGAGTTGCAAATCTACATAAATAATTTTCTATTTTAAAAAAATATTTTTTTAACAAATGCTTTTTTTCAAGACACTTATTAAGAAGCAAATGATTCAGGTAAGATTAAAATAAAAATCATCTAAAAAGTGTTGATCTTATTGAATTTTACATTAATTTTTAAGTTTTTATTTGAATTATGTGTTTCTTAACCATTAGCTTAGTGTAAAATCCTTTTTTTTTAAGTATTAATAGCAATAATTTTTTTTTTTTAGATAATATTAATAGCAATAAATTAATAATTGTATTGGGTCGTGATGTTATGAGCTCGTTATGATATGAGAACAAACTATTAGTAATGGGATTAATACTATTGAGACATGTGCAATAACTAATAAACATTTTACTTCTTATTAAAGGACACCAATTCTCCTTAAACACATCTAAATTATTTTTAAAAATTACAGTAAAACCTCTATAAATTAATATAACTGATACTTATAAATTTTATTAATTAAAAAAATTATTAATTAATTAATCAATTAATAATTTAATAATTTAAAGGGAGTATTTATAATTAAATAAATATATATTTAATCAACCAAAAATATGAATTGTATTTTATTAATTTTATAATCAATTTAATATTAATTAAATTAATTGAATAAAAAAATAATTAATTAAATATAAATTAATTGGAATAAATAAAAAAATATGATTAATTAAATATGAATAAAATAATATATATATATATATATATATATATATATATATATATATATATATATATATATATATATATAATTAAATATGAACTAAATGAATTGAATAAAAAAAAGTGATAAATTGAATATAAATTAAATGAAATGAATAAAAAAGTATAATTATTTAAATTTAAAATGATTTTTAAAAATTATATTTTAACAAAATAAATATCATAATATATTATATATTTATATAATATTAATAAATTATTAATTTATAATATGAATAAAATTATATAATAATTTTTAAAAATTATTATTTATATATTATATATTTATATAATATTAATAAATTATTAATTGATAATATAAATAAAATTATATAATAATTTTTAAAAAATATTATTTTATTAATTTAATCTATTAATTTAAATTTAAATTATAAAAAATTATTAAATAAAAAATATGATTAATTTATCGAATATTATATGAATGAAATAACAATTTACCACAATCACAACTCTAATTGTTATGCACGATAATAATAAAATGAAAAGTGAAGATATGGGCATTCCCATTTTAATTTTTTACACTCCCACTTTTCCTTTTATCATTGAAATTAATTATAATATTTACCTAAAAAAAAAAATGCAACAACAAATGATTAGTCTGCATCCTAATCCAAACAGTTCGCTTACTACTCCACGTCTCTCTGTCTCTTCGGGCTCTCACTTTCTTTTAATTTTAAGTCTTTATTCTCCCATCAAACCACCAAAATTCAGTTCAGAGTCAAATTCAGAGCAAATTATCTTTAATTAGTATTTTATATAGGTAAGTTGGATTTTGATTCATCAGCTTAGACAAACAATTGATCTGTTTGGTTGCTTGGAAAACATAGCCAAACACAGGATATTAAATATTTGAGCTCTCTTTGATTTGTTGCTGCTCTTTATTTATTTATTTCTTATGCTAACATTCCTCGTTTTGTGCGTGTTTTAGTTACTGAGAAATGAAAATATAGAATTAGAAAGAAATTTTTTTAATACTGTTATTTATTAATTGCTGTTATCTTATTTATCTAATGCGATGTTTGATTTCTGAGAAAATAGTGGAAAAAAAAGAGAGCCAAACGAATGTATTATTCTTAGAACACTGATTTTTGAACTGTTTTGTACATTTATTTGCAGAAAAATGGGTTTTGCAAGAAAAGAATATGAATTCTTGAACGAGATCGGGTTGAGCTCGCGCAATTTAGGTTGTTATGTGAATGGAACGTGGAAAGCACATGGTCCTGTGGTCACCACTTTGAATCCTGCAAATAACCAGGTAATAGCTGAAGTTGTGGAGGGTTCTATTGAAGATTATGAGGAAGGAATGCAAGCTTGTAGTGAAGCGGCTAAGATATGGATGCAGGTGAGATAGAGTACGCTTCATATCTTTGATGCCTATTCTGCTTGAGATTTAATACTGACTACTAATGCCTCTCAATTTCCTTATCTAACTTTGTAGGTTCCTGCACCAAAGAGAGGGGAGATTGTCAGACAGATTGGTGATGCATTGCGAGTGAAGCTTCAGCAGCTTGGTCGTCTTGTCTCACTTGAGATGGGGAAAATACTTCCTGAAGGCATAGGGGAAGTTCAGGTATGTCAGTGTAATTCAAAATTTTATTCTTTTGAAATTGTGCAGAGAATGGTCATGTCATTTGAAGAACACCCTTATAATATTTGCTGCGTATGTTGTTATATGAATACTATAATGTATTCTTTATCTGTTTATATAACTCCACAAGCACAATTGCAGGAAATCATCGACATGTGTGATTTTGCTGTTGGATTAAGCCGGCAACTGAATGGATCAATAATACCTTCAGAACGTGAGATTAACATTAGTCTTATTTTTCCTTTGCATTTTTCATATTTTTCATTTGTCTTGTCAAAATATACTTCTTTCTCTCCCTCTTCCTCTCCCTAATATGCATCCTAAATTTGTGCATAATTTTTGTACATGTTGGAATTTGGTTATCATCTCAACAAATATTTCCTTCTGGTTTTAAAGCTTGATGTTCAATAATGGATTTCCCCACTTTTCCTCCAGTTTTATAGAATAACTGTGTTTGTTCTTTTAACAGGTCCAAATCATGTGATGTTGGAGGTACCCTGCTTTCTGTGCTCTTGCATTGGTATCACTTTATTAGTTCTTTTTACTACTTTATACACTTTTTCATGCTTGCTTCGTGTGCAGACCTGGAATCCTCTGGGAATAGTTGGTGTCATCACAGCTTTCAACTTCCCATGTGCTGTTCTTGGTGAGTGTTTTACCTTGTTTTGGTATAGCAGTTATGGTTTTTGCGAGCTTCCTTTTTTCTGATTACTGTTTCACATTTGATTTTATATCCTCTCTCTCTATCTCTCCCTATTTCCACACAATTTCTGACTTACTATTTTCTGTATGTTAATATGCACATCGTGTCTCAGAATCATTCTTGCGGCAATAGGTTTTGGTTTCTGCCAGGCAAAAAAAGTGAAGTAAATGCTACTTGAAATCAACAATCTTGCATTACATATTTTAATCTACCATGTGATAGTATTAAGTGTTAAGTCTGTGTGTGTGTGTGTGTGTGTGTGTATCTACATTTTTGCAAATTCAAAGAAATGTTTCTTATGTTCATGTTATTTTAGTTGTCCATGAAGCTTCTTCCTTGCTCTAATTTAAAGTATCTGTGATTTAGTTCAGGATACAAACAACAATTTTTTTTTTTTTTCTCCCCCTTTCTTAACTTTTGATATTTTAAAATTTTTTGAGTCATTGGTGGCCCAACATAAGTGTTAGTATTTCAATTTGGTTGCATTTAGAGCTTATTTTGATTATCAAGGAAAGTCTTGTTGTTTTCCAATTTTACAAGTGCAGATACAGGTATAATTTTCACACAACCCCACCCAAGAAAAAGGAAAAATGCATGCGTGTGCATCTCTCATGTCAATATTCTCTATATGATATCTCATGTCAGTATTCTGTCTCTGTGAGGCTACTGTCCCAAGAGACTATGTTCTCTTTACAAATATTCTGTGGGATTTTTCTCATCCAAGAAAAACTTTTTGAGTCTTTTTTATCCAAAAGGAATTCTATGAGGCTTCTTCTGCTTCTTGATTGAATGTTGTACATTAAATTCCATAGAGATAGTATAGTGCTACTCGGAATTCAGACATGACGGTATTAGTATTTTATCCTTCTGACATCAGAACAATTTCACCAAATATTTTATTTTGAAGTTCAAATTATTTTTCTTGCAGTTTTGCCATGAATTTGTGTGATGTTGTTTTGTAGGATGGAATGCATGCATTGCGTTGGTCTGTGGCAATTGTGTTGTTTGGTAAGCTGTAATTATTCTGTAATGGGACTAAATTTCATTATAAATTATGTGCACAGTCGTTATATGTCTTAAAGTTTTAGATAAATATTATTTGTCGTTTTTGTTAACACATCCTTTTACAAATTAAATGTTTCCAAACAACAAGCAGTTCATTAACTCTGAACTAGTAAAAGTAAAATGTCAACATTCTGATTTTCTTGTTCTAAATATTCAGGTAAAAGATAAGGAATATCATTAATTTTGTTTTCTTGAATTTTATTCTTAAATATTATTATAGGAAGGGTGCTCCAACAACTCCTTTGGTCACCATAGCAATGACAAAGTTGGTAGCTGGTGTGTTAGAGAGGAACAACTTACCTCCTGCAATTTTCACATCCTTTTGTGGTGGTGCTGATATTGGTCAAGCAATAGCTGAAGACACGCGCGTTCCTCTGGTTTCATTCACTGGGAGTTCTAAGGTATCAGTCTTGGGCCTGATAGATATTACCTTACTATTCATCTTCCATGAGAGAAACTCATTTGTGCTTGTCATTTTATTGATGCTCGTCTTGTATAGCAAGTACTTCCTTCTTGATATCTTAAGGCACTGAAAGTATTTTTCTTTTATTCCATGAAATTGTGGTATAAATATCCCATAAATAATACATGTGTTCAGCAATACATTTGGGATATGTATTCTTTCTGGTATTAACAACTAGTTAACTGACTTTATGGTTACTATATGTTATTAGTTGTTGCACTTGAATTTGTGAAATATTACTTTAGATATTTTTTTCTCCATTTCTCTTAAACATACGCTTATTTTGAATTAGTAGTTGTTTACTGTTTGGAATTTCATCTTGTTCACTCTAGATATGTAATTATTGAGTACTTGTATGATACATATGTGCATTAACTCTACAAATGTAACAAGATAAAAGTTCTCAGTAGAAGGGTAGGATGATTTTAATAATCTATCTTATGGCACATTTTCTTAAAGAAATTATGCGAATTCTACAGGTTGGCCTGATGGTACAACAAACAGTGAATCGAAGATATGGTAAATGCTTGCTTGAATTAAGTGGAAACAATGCTATAATAGTAATGGATGATGCTGACATCCAGCTAGCTGTTCGCTCCATTCTGTTTGCTGCTGTTGGGACAGCTGGTCAACGGTGTACAACATGTCGTAGGCTGGTATTAATACAAGCGATTTTTTTCTGAATTTGTATGCTGAAAGCTGCCAAAGTTTGTACTGACTGAACTTCTGTTTGCTCATGGGTGAAGCTTATTCATGAGAGTATATATCAGATAGTGCTTGATCAGCTACTTAATGTGTACAATCAAGTTAAAATAGGGGATCCGTTGGAGAAAGGTACATTGCTTGGGCCATTGCATACTTCTGAATCAAGGAAGAATTTTGAAAAGGGGATAGAGGTCATCAAGTCCCAGGTATGCTCTTGGATTATATGGAACCTACATTTCAAATATTTCAGACATAAATTTTCCTCTCTTTTCAATGTTATAAGCTTTCCATGCATTAAAATTCTTTAGATTTGCAGAGATTTAAATGGTTTGATTTTCCTAGATTCATTGCAAAAATCTAACTAGTTGATGTGTAAACAAAGAAGAATTTATGAATGAGTTCCTATCCCCCTTCTTTTTTGCTTTATGTGTAAACCAATTGATTAGTGGGTCATCTGATAACCTTGTCAGTTTTGTTTTCTTCCTGCCATTTCCATGAGAGGTCTCTTAATTTGTCGTTTCTTATGGTTACGATATAGTAATGAAGCTTTTAGTAGTACTTTAAAGATCTTGTATTAGGAATAACCTTCATTGGTATTGATCTTGTTACTTTTCAGGGGATTGGGCTATGTCTTGACATTAAGGTTTAATATACTTTTTTATACTTTTACAGGGAGGGAAGATTCTATCAGGTGGTTCAACTATTGAATCTGAAGGGAATTTTGTGCAGCCCACAATAGTTGAGATTTCTCCTAAAACAGATGTTGTCAAGGAAGAGTTATTTGCTCCTGTGCTTTACGTTATGAAATTTCAGGTAACTTCATGAAGTTCCTTTTTCTTTGGTCACTTCTCAGGTAAATATATATGAGATTTTTCCTTCTCTGACTTTTTAAAATAAGATTTGCCTTTCACAGTTGTTTATTGATATAGAGGCTGTCATATAATTGTTCTTAGATATTTGCTTTCACTTTGTGTTTTGGTTTGAATTGATTTCTGAACATCGACTAATTTGTACAGACTCTACAAGAAGCCATTGAAATAAACAATTCAGTGCCTCAAGGATTAAGTAGTTCTATCTTCACTCGTAAACCTGAGGCTATCTTCAAGTGGATTGGGTAAGTTTTGCTTTGAATGATCACATTCAAAATCCTTGAATTGGGATTTTACAAATCAGCTTTTCTCAAGAATCTTAATTTTGTTTCTTACCTTGGCTAAACTTTTTGCAGGCCACAAGGAAGTGACTGTGGCATTGTGAATGTAAATATTCCAACAAACGGTGCTGAGATTGGTGGTGCTTTTGGTGGTGAAAAGGCTACAGGTGGTGGCCGTGAAGCAGGAAGTGATTCTTGGAAGCAATACATGCGACGCTCCACTTGGTAAACTAAATCGTTTAATTTGGCTTCGTTACTGTAGCATGTTTACCTTATTGGCCGAGTCAGATTGCTTTTAGATACACTCCAGAAAAATTTAAAAAATAGGACTATGAGAACGTTTCACCCTTTCTACATCTTGAAAATCAAACTATATAGTAACTTACATTGAAAAAATTTCTTACCAATCTTCTTGGTTAATCCTTGACAGTACAATCAACTATGGGAATGAATTACCACTGGCACAAGGCATTAATTTCGGCTAGTAGATACACATTAAGGTCAAGTATGTTGACTTCATTGTATATCTAAATTTCCTGTCTCAATTCTATTTTCTATATTAGTATGCCATTTAAGAGTTCTATTTCTGTTGTTGCTTACTTTTGCAGAAGCTTGCCTTGGTGCTAAATGTTGGCAGCAGAGCTCTGGCCAGAGAATGGGAAATTCTATGCTTGACAATAATATAGCACAAGCGGATTCGGTGCTTGAAATAATTTTTCTGTGTGATCTAATGATATGTAGACTGTCAACAAAAGATAATCATAAAAAAGTGGGTTCTATTTGTTGCTTAATTACTTGCACAATTATCATCTTTTAGCGTTTGTGCAAATTTAGTCCTCTTTTTTTTAATTTCAACAATTAAATATATGAAATTTTAAAGTCGTATTAATTTTAGTCTCCAAATCACATTCTGGTAAAATTAGAGAAAAGTTGGTGATTCCTTGTTTAAAAACATAATAAGGAGAATAATGTATGGATTCAAACAATAAAAACATAATTATATAAATATATAAATTTCTTTTAATATTAATATAAGCATGGATAACAATAAATTCTCACTTCTTTTCCGAGACAAAACTTCAGTTTTGCACCAACAAAAAAAAATATTTGGAGAAAACTAATTTGACATCAAAATAAAAGAAAAAAGAAGTATGCAGAATAGTACGGCACTGATTTTAGATTATCGTATAACACTTTTACTTGCACCTTTGCAATGTTTTACCGTATGTGGGACCCATGTTCAGTATGCAGTACCCTTCAGCATATTGTTTGTGCCCCTCAACTTGCATCCATTATGCAGACCCTTCAGCATCTCCACAACTCACTGCCTCATCCATTGAATCCCCCTGCTTCCGGCACTTTCTTCATAGTTGGCTAACATCACTTGGCTTCCGTTTGGTTTAGGGTTTTTGTTTACATTTCAATTTCTGTGGGTCAAATCTGATTCTTATAGTCGCGTGATCAATCCGTGTTTGTTTCAATTTTATGTGGAATGTGCGTTTACATTCATTTGTTTTTTTTTTATTTATTTATTTATCTCAGTGTTTTGATTTTACCTTTGTGAATTTTTAATTTAGAACTGTTAATGTGCAGATATGCAAAGGAAGTTTCTGATGCCATTGTGGCAAAATGTCTCTCGGGTCGACCAAAAACAGCGGAGAAGGCTCAAGCAGCATTCATGCTTTGGTTGGAGTTGGAAGCTGTTGAAGTTTCTTTGGTAGGCTCATAAATGCTTTATATTTGACCAGATAAAATTCTGCTTTTTGATTGAGAATGGTCTGGTATGACAAAAAATTTAGAGGGAAGGAACTACCAGAGAAAATACAGAGTTGAACTCAAATTGCTTTATAGAAAAGTGTGGTAGCCCTTGAGTTTGTATAGGTAGAAATCAGTCGAGGCAGGGTGAATATCACCTTGGCAGAGGGAGACCAAAATGCAGAGAAAAACCTCATATGGTAATGGAAGCTTTATTTATAAATTCAAACCTTAGGCTAAATGAGAATCAAAATCTTAGTAGATTGGAGAACAAAATAATAAAATTCCCTAATTCAAAGTAACCCCTTGAATGATAGGATTGTAAAATAAATTCCTTTCTTCCTATATAAAAAAATCAGGAATAAGAAGTTACATTTAAATTTCCTGAATAGATCATCTTACTTGCAGGTGCCTAAGATGTTAGCAGCACTTTTCATGAGCATTTTCTTTTTTGCTTTTAGTGGGCATATTGATTGATTTCAAGTTTCGGCCATTAGTATGAGATTTCGGTAAATTGAATGGTTGGAATTTCTAATCTTATTATTCTCAAAAATGCATATAAAATTTTTATGGTAATAGAAGGGAACTTTTACTGTCTTGAAGGGTGGAATTGATGGCTTGATGTACTCATTTTTCAAAATGGGACTCCCCTACCTCAGAAAATCTCCAGCTGAAGAAAAAAAAAATACAAGGTGCTGGAAAGTTGCCTTGCAATGGCAAGAAGTTAGGGGATGCAAATATAAGATTAAGTAAGGAAAACCATAGTTATCTCATATATGTTGTCATAGTAGTAATCAATGTTTCAACTTAGCATCTGCAATTGATGTGGAGATCTTCTGTTGACAGTATAGAGTACGTGTTTGAAACTTCCTTCTGAAAGTGAAATTTCTTCATAATTTCATAAACATGGGAATACTGATGTAGACTTCATCTTTTGAATGGATAAATGTGTACTGCATAATATTTCATCCTAAGTAATTGCATTATTCATGACATTTGTTACTTTTCTGGGAGATGCTCTTACGAAAGAAGCCAATGTGAAAGAAAAACAATTGCTGGCTAATTTATCTGATGTTGGCTTAAACTTAACATTTTATTAGTTTTGGTATCGCATCAACAACCTGATGATTCATGGAGAAATCTTGATATTAGAGGCAAAAACCCAAGTTGAATTAAAGGTATTTGCATTAAGATCCAACAAATTGCTCTGTTTGTTGTAGTGCCATGCTCTTCCTTTTTTTTTTCTATTTGCTAAGTTGATGTTTGGATGTGGCGGCTGGGTTCTCTCTTTCACTTCACTTTTACTGTCTGAATTTTTTGGCTAAAGATTTTAAAAGGTGAAACTTGAAACATGTTCTTGCATTTGATTGATCATTTTCTATTGTTCTTGTGTTGGAAGTTCCTTTCAATAAAGAGCATATTTCTTAACAAATTATTGATATACTTGAGAGAACTTGGTTAGCCTTCTCTTAAGTAATTTGTTAAATCTACTTGTCTATTTTCAAAGACATTAAAATATGAGAAAATGCATTCCCTTGATCTTTTCTTGCGTAACCAGGATATTCTGAGGGGTGATCCAGATATAGATGATCCTCTACTCTCTTTTGTAAGAAGCAATGGCTTTTAGGACTCAAGTAGGACTCAAGTGATAAATATATGATGTGATGACAAAAAACATATGATGAACCCTAACTAAAAAAAGTATGTTATCCTAAATGGCTTTCGGCAAAGGTATGTTCTTTGGGATTTTATATTTTTCTTAATCCATGTTTAGATACTTTGTATTTTCATGCCCCTTAACCAACGTACTGGTTAATTGGTAAATCTATGTTGAAGAATGTTAGAATAATATCAATACAGTATAGAATTGTATGTAAAATACAATAATTTATTTCTCACTCTTTACGTATCAGAAAATTTCTATTTTCGGTGGAAAAGAGTTTAGATATATATTTCTATTCTGATCTAAGCTTCTCTGATGATTCAGTTCAATTATAGATTCTACATAGGACATGAAATGCTATAGCTACAATATATACAATGAAATTTTTGTCATCATATAGGAAAAAAAATGTCTGTTTAATAGGTTAGATGTATTACTAGTTATGGCTGAAACACGCACGTGTTTGTTTGTTAATCGGTTCTACTAAGTTTCAATGTTGGTGCTTGGTACAAATAACACTTGTGTATTTTTCATACAACCTTGAAGGACATGCCTTTGTTGAAAGCCTTTTAGTACAACAGATTTGTTTACTTAGGGTTCATCCTATGTTTATAGTCATCCTATCATAGATTTGTCACTGAGTCTTGAACAAAAGAAAACAAAATACATGCAATTCAAGAAAGGAAGAAAGCTTTACAAACCTTAGGTCTCCATTTCGAATGTACCCGCTGCCAAATTTCGAGCGTACTCGAAAACTGTTTGGATTTTGTGTTGTGTACCTGGACATCCACGGAGAGAGGACACTGATGGGAGAGAAGAAGAAGAAGAAGAAGACTATCGAAATCACTATTTATTGATAAAGCTATAGTTAATGAAGCCCTTGGGTACATAGTTTTGTTCACTAATTTGTTAAAAATAGGTTGGGAAAATGGTTACCTGTTTCAAGTGTTTTATTTTTACCTCTATAACTAATGATACGGACTTTTTTTTTTTCACTTATAAGAATAAGGATGGTAAATCTTGGATTGAAGGGCTATTGTGTATTTTTACATAACAACAACTGATGTGGTTTATTTTAACTACTTAAAAATTTTTATAAAATTTTTAAAAAATTATATTTTGACAATATTTGATGTAATGAATCTATTGATATATATTTTATGCTAAACAAAAATCATTTGGACAGTTAAAAATATATTAAAAATTTTATATATTATATTTAACGGTCTAAATTTAATACATTTCTAATACATTTTTAGCTGTCCAAATAATGTTTATTTAGTATAAAAAAATATTAACGGTCTAGATTTAATGTATTTCTAATATATTTTTAGCTGTCTAAATGATGTTTATTTAGTATAAAAAAAATATCAATAGATTCATTATATCAAACACTATTAAAATATAATTTTTTAAAAATTTTATACCTCAACCCGTAAATCTTTACATTGAGAGATTATTATTGACAATTTTTTGTATCCATATTGGAATTGTAAACTACGGAATTACCTATTCTCATTCTCTCCCTTGTTCACCGGTCAACAACGGTGAAAAATAGTTACAAGTTTTCTGAAAAACCATTGAGCTTTTCCTAAAGGGTGGTAGTATTGGTATTTCCCCAATGATTTTTTGGCACTCCTTTTTTTTATCACTTAAGTTGATTATCTTACCTTTACTATTTTTGAACAGTTAATTCACCTTTATTTTCCTTAAAATACAATATTGCAAACTCGGAAAAAAAAAAATCTACCGTGAAAAGAAAAATAATTTCACATGTTTTTTCAATTTTAATAAAGTTCTCTGTACTCTATTATCTTATCTTGGAATTAATTCTCTCTTACTATTACAAGGATCAAAGCCAGGATTGAAATCCCAGATATTGAATCGCTAAACGTATCAAAATTCTGTTCCGAAACAGTAAATTTCCGATTCCGGAGGGGCTTGAAGGTGAAGATTTTTTGTTTTGGTCTTAAAGTTGTGCCTGGGAATTTTGTGTCAAGGGAAACGGAAGAATATCCAATCAGATGTCATCAACAACAGCAACGATGATACTGCTGCATCACTTCGACGTCTACATAGCCACCGCTCTCACTCATATGTATGTGATGCTTAATCTTTTGCAGGATTGTCTGGAAGTGTTCGGTGAAATGCCTGAATGACTGAAACTTGGGCTCTTAATGCAACTATTTCTGAGTTTTCACAAAATGGGTATTGGACAGGTTTTTTAAGTGTTTAGAGAGGTTGGATTGTGTGGGTCTAGTCTATTTCAGTCCTATTTGTGGTAGTGCTGACCATAGTTTATCAAATGCATTGTTGGACGATTAAAATTGGGTGTGAAAATGGATATGTATGCCGCAACGTCTTTGGTGACTGTATTCTAATTATGGTGAGGTAATTTTGGCTATAAAAATGTTTGGAGCGATGCCTAACCAGGGTGTGGTGAGCTATAATGCTTTTGTTTCAGGGCTTTTGCAGAATGAGGTGCCAAGTGTAGTCTTGAATGTGTTGAAGGACACGAGAGATTGTTCACTGTAAAAACCAATTCAGTTGCATCCGTGTCTGTTATTAATGTTTGTCCTTGAATGGCATGTAAGGTATTCAATGACCTGAATGACAATATAAGAACTTGTTAACATGAAATTCAACAATTACTGGGATGATGTTGAATTGTTTGAACTTTTGGTATCTGTTACAAGTCTATTATCTTTGTTTGCTCTACAATGTAGTAAAAGAGATTCATGGGCATGCTATTACAAGTTGTATTAATATTGACGAATTTTTGGTTACTTCACCCATTGACATGTGTAAGATTGTGGGTATTCCTCTTGAGGACTGAGAGTTCTTTATTAGTTTGAGCTAAAGCCTGAAGACCTTGGAATTCCTTGATATCTGGGTATGGAGTCTGCATTCGAGGTTTTTGACCAGATGCCAGAGGAGAAGGTGAAATCGAATGTTGTAAATTTTATTAGGATTCTATTTGTGTCTACTCACACGGGTCAGAGAGAGAGAAGAAGAAGAGATAGAGAGCATGTAAAGAGAAAAAAAATAAAATGAAATGTTTAATTTTAAATTTATTTCGTTAGGAGTATAATTGTCTTTTTATTAAAATTTACAGAAAAGTATGAAAATTTGGATGGAAAGATGAAATAGTTGACGGAATAAATCACTGGAAACATTTTGTTTTAATGTATTCATAAAAAGTCAGAAACTCATAAGTAATATTAATTTAAAATCATGTATGAAATAATAATTTATCTTTCTCTTAAACTAAGGTAAAAATTTATTAAGTGAGTATTTGAATATAATTAAATATTAATTAGTATTATATTATATCATCAATCAATTATATATATAGTAAAATTTGATCTTAAAATTCTTTAATTGAAAGTATACGTTTCAAATTGCTTATAAATAAAATAATAAAAATTGGTCTTAAAATAAAAATTGAATGTTAAATTCTATCTCTTCTTTCATATATACAGCAACAATTATGCAATGTTTAGTTTTATTTTAAAAAAATTGTAATGCTTAAAATGGTAGAAAAATCGATGGCAACACGTTGGATTTTTTATTTAATTACCCTAACCTTTAAATCAATCCACATTACAACTTGAAGAATTGATGAGGATAAGTATTTCTTATGGCTTGCATAATAATTAGAGGAGGTGGTTGTACGTTCTTAAAAAAGAGATAATTATTTAAAATGATTATTTTAAGGAGTTTTTAATTTTTAAATAAAAATTAAAGTGTTTAGATGTATTTAAAAAAAATTGAGAGGATATTTTAAGTAAAAAAAAATACACTGAAAAGTGTAGCTTATTTTTAATAAAAAAATTTTAAGAGAATTTTTAATTTTTTATAATTATTTTACTCATAATAAATTTGAAAAATAATATAATAATATTTAAATATTTTATGTTTAAATCTTAATTTCAAATTCATAATTTTTTAAAAATTTATTATTCAATTTAAATTTTAATTTTATAATCACATCCAAACACCTCTATAATTTTTTTTAAGAGTTGAATATGGGTAAGAGTTATTTTGCATGGCCCTTCAATAATGAAATGCTAGACAGGCAATTAAGTTGATGTGTGTCACAATGTATATACTATATAAGGTGTATGCCAATACATATTTGTGATTTTAGGGTACATTTGCAATAAAATATATTTTTAGTATAATGTTTATATTATTATATTGTTAAACTCAATAGAGCTAATTATATGATGAGTTTAGGCTATTTGGTTGGGATCTTTTGGACCCGTATATCTTCAATATCAATTAAATTCAAGGTAAATGATAAAAAAAAAAAAAAAAAAAAAAAAAAAATTAAAACCAATGTGTAATTTTAAAAAGAATTATAAGATTGACAGATTTAGGTGAGTTTAAATAATTTCTGTTTAATTTTTTTTTAAATTATGAAAAAAATTTCACTTGAACTATTCAAATTTAATTTTTTATATAATTTTTATTTGTGTAGGATTAATTTTTAAAATTTTTTTTACATAAATATAAAAATTTTAATTTTTAATTTATTCAAAATTATTTTTTTTCCTCGCAATTACTTTAACTTCCAAACTAGCCACTTAATAATAATAGGTTTATTTCAGAAACAGAGCTCGATGTCTTATTTAGATATGAAATTAAATTAGTAATTTTGCTTCTCTACCTTAATTTTCTACAGCTTGGATCTGTGATATTTATTATTTAACTTATTCTTCTTCTTTTTTTTTCTTTTCTTTTTTTTTAACATTGCTTCAATTATTCATTTCTCATTTAATTTGAAGTAATTGAATATAACTATATGAAACGAATATAATTTTGTAAATAAATTTTATACTTAAAATTAAATCCATCATATGAAACGAATATTATAAAAAAATACAAAAACATTAATAAATTCTATATCAAACAGGGTTTTAATGTCATTTATAATCACATCAAGAGATTTTGATCATATTTCATCTTAATAATAAAACAGCTATCATTAAAATTATGTATTAATATGGTTTAAAAATAGGTAATTAATTTTCAAAATTTAAGATAACTATTAGGATTATCTCAAGTGCAAACCAAAATTATTTTGGTTTAATTTATTTAGTTCCTTATAGATGATATGACGCCAATAGATCTTTTCTAGTTTCTATCCAGCAAAGTTGTTAGCACTGGAATTTTTATCTTGACTAATAGCTAGGGTCATTTATTATCGTCAAGTAGTTAAAAATAATAATAATAATAATAATAATTACTATTTTTGCAAGATTACCATATAGCCAGTTGCCAAATCATTCATGACAGTCTGAATTTATCACATATTTTTTTTATACACTGCATCATTTATAAAAAAATATATTAACTGTCAAAATACTTTAAATAAAAAATAATATAATATATAAAGAAAATATAAGATAGGAGATAAGATACGAGAAAACAGATGATCCGAATAAAATATGCAACTTCAAGCAGTTTCAACATATAATTTAACTATTGTTTAAGTAGATCTACTAATTAAGCTTCAATATGTAATGGATGTGTTGTAGAAAGCTTCTGTTGGTAGACAATAAATTGTATATATATGCACACAAGAATAAAAAGAATTGAAAAAGAAACAGAGAGAGAAAACATTGTGCTTTATTGCCGTTGGCATAGCAAGCTATGAAAATTTGAAAATCATTACATAACTTTTCCCTTTTTTGTCTGCTAACAACAGTTTAGATATGAAATTAAATTTTAGTGAATTTTTGCTTCTCTACCAAAATTTTTTTGAACTTGGATTTGTAATATATCTTATTGTTTAGCTCTTTCTTTCTTTCTTCATATTTTTTTTTTAAATTGTTCATTATCCAATGTTTTCTATTATAAATAAATTTGAAATTAATATAAAATTTGTTTATAACATTATATAATTATATTGAATTCCATAAAAGTAAATCCATAACATTGAAATAAATATTTTTGTTGATACGAAAAATGAAAAAATTACATTCTCAATCAATTTTATAAATAATAAAATTTATTTATATCAAATTATATTTTATAAATTTTATTTACAATCACATGTGTCAAATAATTTTGATCGGATTTCATCATCATAAAGAATTTAGTTACATCTAAACGTATTCAATGTAAAATTTATAAGTGGGTGTAAAAATATATTAGTATCTTTAAACTAAATAAAATAATAAATTTTCCTAATAAGTATGTGTTGATGTGGTTTAAAAATAGGTTATTTTTCAAATTTTGAGATAACTATTAGGATTATCCACAAACCATATATTTAATTAATTAGTTCTTATATATATATATATATATATATATATATATATATATATATATATATATATATTGGATACAAAAAATAGACATATTAAAATTTCTATCAATCAATTTTGTGATATATGGTTTTTTTTTTT
>CANXYC012225330.1:0-29600 GCA_948193065.1 Aleurites moluccanus
ATATATATATATATATATATATATATATATATATATATATATATATATATATATATATATATATATATATAACTAGATCGATTCGGTTATTTTAATTTTTTTGAAAAAACCAAACCAAACTAAATAAATTAAAATTTTTAAAAAATAAACCGAACTCAATCAACCAAAATAATTTTGATTCAATTTGATTTTTGGTTAGTTCAGTTTTTTCTACCCCTAGCAATAAGTTGGAAATTGCATATATATATTTTTTTTTTGCATATAAATGATACTCATAGTTCTACTCAATTTTATTTCAAGAAAAAATGATTTTGGTATGAAAATAAGACAAAATGAATAAAGTATTTTTTTCTTTCAATTATTTATAAAGTTAAAAAAGCATAATTATTAGACATAATGAATTTGAGTATTTTTTTTTTTTAAATTATTTATAAAGTTATAGAAGAAAAACATATTTGTATTTCAAAAAGAAGCATATGATATTAAATTTTTATTTTTTTCATAAATTATAATTGCAGGATACAAAATAACTAACTTAAAACCATTCATTAATAAATTACTAGAATTCGAAATTTCAATTTTATATCTGTTTTTATCTCTGAATTGAAGTATCATTAACAATCTAATGTTTATTATGCAAAGCAAAAGTTTAATCTAACATATATAATGTTTATTTACAAGTCCTAAGCCCCTAGTTTTGAGCTTAGGGCACATCATATAATTAGGTTAGTAAACCTCCCAATTCCTAAAGATTATTTTCTAGCCCACCACTAAACTAATGTAATAGTAAAGGTTGTGTACAATAGCAATCAATGTTTCAAAACTAAGGTTAACCTTTATTAATTAAGGTTTGAATCAACACCTAATAGGTAATGTCTAAATAGGCTGAGTGTAGCATTTGATTCTCTAAATCAACCCCCCAAAAAATAATATCTATATAGGTTAAGTGTAACCTGTGTAAAAAGTGTATCCTCAAACTCACTTAAAATAAAATTTTAATCTCGATTGATTGATGTGTAAGTTAATTTATAAATATTGTCAAATTTTAAAAAATTAAATTTTTTAATTAGATTTGAGTCAATCATTATTAAATTTATTAAAACTAATTATATGAGTGATTAACTTTTATTATTTATATGTCTATTAATATTTTTATACATTTTTAATGCGTGATTTCTAATAAATATCTATGGTCAACTTTATGTATATATATAAATTGAGTAGTAACTATCAAGTTGCATATTGCAATTATTTTTGCAGAAAAATAAAAGTGGATGTAGTTGGGACTTCTGTTCATATTATGGGCTACATGATAGTCTAATATAGGACAGCACCCTTAAACCACATGCTCTTTTCAGTAACTCATTCATTGAAGCATAGGGTGCTTTTGTTCACTACAACAAGGGTCACTGCCATGCTGCAAAAGAGTTTCCACAATACCTTGATTAATAATGCATTATCTGTTTTTTCCATAGTTATCAAAATTGAATCGAATTGAAAAAATTAGAAATTAAATTAAAAATCAGGGCAATCAATTTTTTTAATTCGTTTTCAAAGAATCAGATAAAAAATCGATAAACTGATCGGTTAATCAGTAAATCAATTGAATTATATCGATTTTTTCGATTTGGATAAGTCAACTTTTTTTTTTTTTTTTTTTATCAACAATACGTCTTTTTTTAAGTAAAAATGACGCAGTTTTGAGTTAAAAGAAATTAAAAAAACTTCAATAATTTCATTTCAATTTTATCCGACATCAAAACCTATCCGATATCGATACTATTATATGTTACTTTATTGCGTAAGTAAATATTTAAACAAATGAATATTTATAGTTTATTATATATATAATTTTTGACTTAATATAATTAGATTGATACCATAAAAAATATGACTTCATATAAATTCTTGATTTAGTCATAATTACATTATATTTATTTTCATCATATATATAATTAATGTCAAATTATATATACATATATATGTAAATCCTTTTTTCGGTTTAATCAGTTCGATCCTGATCGAATTTCTGGCCATCTACTTTCACTGATTTTTTAACCGGTACAATTATAAAAACATTGGTTTTTTTCTATAACATAAGAATAGAATTTAAAATTCGATAACTTTCAATTATTTAAAAAAAAAGATTTATGACACTCGAGATTTCAGTGTTTTTTAAAATCAAATAAATTAATGAACTTAATTGATTAATTTTTAGATTCAATTAATGTGATTTGATAAGAAAATCGATTATAATATAATTAAAAATTAATGTATTTAAAATTTAAAAGATAGAAAAATGGAAAAATAAATAAAAATCCAGTTAATTGTATATGTTGTTCATTTAATTTTTGGTCTTATTAGTTATGGTTTGATTTGATTTTTAAAATACTGAGATTAATTTATCACTAATCGTAGACCCATTGCAGATGTTAGTTTAATTTTTTTTAAAGGATTCGTATTAAAAAATATTTTAAGAATTTTCTAAATTTTTATATATTAATTCATATACTTAATATAAAAAATATATTGATAAATGAATTCTTTATTTAAAAATAATTATTTATATTTTTTTTTGCTAAAATATAATTTATATCAATTCTTAAATATTTAATATTTTTATTTTAGTGTTAATATCAATTCTTGGCAAGTAAGCTGGCTTTGGATTCTCATTCTTTTGCTAATACAAATTGGAGCTTTGATGTTTCTTTTTGTTGCTAATACCTCCAAATATAACTGAACTCTAAATGTTAAGAAAGAATGAGAGAATTATTAAGTTCTTTTTATTTTATTTTTAGGTTACTTTATATACTTGTGGGAAATATATTTTTTTGTTCATGTTTTATGCATTAATTTTGTTTTAATTTTATTAATGTATAGTTAATTGGCATTTTTTATATTATAAAGTTATTTCTTGCTTCTCCAATGTGATTTCATATTGGAAATAACACAATTATCATTAATCCAAATATAAGCCTAAGATTTTACTCAAGCTTTGTGCTATATAATATATCAAATTTGACTGTAGGTTCACTCGAGTATGTACATGTATGAATCCATTACGTGTCTTTATATCGAATAATCACCGTTTAAATCATTTTCATTCAGAAATTCAATGATATTTATACCATTGAACCAATTTTTTGAATTATATCAAAAGATAATATAATGTAATTTTTTCGACTTTTTTCAAGCCCGATTAAAAGTAATTATTTTATATTTTAAAAAAATTATTTTTAATCAAATATAATAATTTAATAAGTTTAGAATTATTTGTTTGAAAATATAGTTTTTCATAATAGTAATTTTATATAAAATAAAAATAATAAATTTTATAATAATCGATTTCTTAAAAAAAAAAAAAGAACAATTCAATGGAAAATCTATGAATGCATCTCCCATTTCAAATGTTCCCAAATTAGGCCCATTAGTCTATTCTCGGTAAGTCTGGGCTTTTCATGGGCCAACAATGTTTCGATGGTGATTTGGATTGTAATTGGAATCTTAACTTGAGGATAAGCCTACTTTGTAAAGTTAAAAGGTGTTTTTAAATTCGAATAAATCGAATTAAATCATAAAATTTTATTTTATAAAATAACCATTTAATTTGAGTCAAATCAATTAATTTTAATAAATTTAAAAATTGAAAATTCAATTCAATTTTTATTTTTATTTTTAAAAATTACCAAATTAAACCCAATTATATATAATATATATATATATATATATATATTATATTTTGACAAGTATTGTCATATAAACAAGCTACATTTTTATATATCACTTTGTTATATATCCAAGAAATTCTCAAATTTAATTTTAAATTTATTTAACTTATAAATAAGAGTTCAATTCAAATCTAAATAAAAAAATTACTTCATAAACAAATCAAATGTGTACTTATTAAAACTCAACATATTTTGGAAGAAGATAATTGTTCACGATGAATAAAAGGTGTTGTAATCGGTTTGGCATTATGCTCTTCATCAGTAGTTGGATTGGTTAAGAAACAGAACAGCCTTGTTTCAAATAACATGAACACCAAGAAAATAACTTGAAGTACCAAGATCCACAATAGTCAAAAAAAAAAAAAAAAAAAAAGAAAGAACCATCTGTTTGTTGGTTTAACAACAGTGATATAGATCTCGTTATAGTCCATTCTTGGGGCATAACCTTGTGCCACAAGGTGAGCTTGGTAATGCTCTAAAGAACAATCAGACTGCAGCTTGACTTTAAAAATCCATTTCAAGCCAATAGTATTTATTGTATGAGAAGGAGGAAACAATCTCCAAGTTTATTTTGCAAGCAATGCATCATATTCTGCATACATGGCTTTTCACCATTCAATATGCTTAACAGCCTTGGTAAAAGAACTTGGTTCGAGCAAGGGAGAAGAAGAATCAATTTTATTTGTGTCTTGGGTTTGAGCTATCATATAGATTGAATAATTTTTGGTTTTATTAGTTACCCGTCTTAGTTCTGGTAGTCACTGGCTAATTATTGGTGGGATTATAGGATGGCTGGGAAAGACCGTTTTAAGAAGAATGAGAAGAATTATTAGGCTGGATAATAATTTGATTTTGTGAAACGGGATTAACTGTTGATTCACAAGATGGTTGTAAACATGTGTTGGAATGGAAAGATAAGATAGGATAATTGGTGGATAAAGATAATGATGGAGAAGTGGAATTGGATAAGAAGTGGCTATGAGGAGTTGACTTATAACTAGAGTAAGATAATTGAGAGGGAACTCTAGACAATGGAAGTGCAAAGGATTGTGGACTCTATAGAGAATAATCATTTTGTTTTGAGAAACTATACTGTGGATAAGCAAAATGAAATATTTTTCAATAAAAACAACAGACGGCTAATATAAACAGTCTTGGCAATTGGATCATAACAACATAACCTGTAAATTTGTTAGGATAGCCACTGAAAATATAGAACTTGAACCCAACATAAAGTTTATGAGGCGATTGAGCAGTGAGATTGGGATAACAAATACATTCATACACCTGCAAATGAGCATAAGTCGGTTGTGTACCAAATAATTTTTCATATGGAGAAACATAAGATAATGTGGAACTTTGCAAAGTATTATGAACATGTACAGCAGTTTTCACTACTACAACCCAAAATTCACCTGGTACATCGGCCTGTGTAAGCATTGTACGAACCATTCTAATTATAGTGCTCAGCAGCACCATTCTATTGAGGTATGTATGGACATGAGAAAAACCACTAAAAGATGAAATAGGAGAAGTCCAAACATCAGAATGTATTAAATTAAAGGTAGCATTTACTCATACATAAGCATTTCTGAAATGGTAAAAACTGAGGCTTGCCCATATTACAAGCATTCAAGAAATATAAGAATAAGATCCTACTCTAGAAGACAAACGAAGAGAATGTAAAACTTTAGATACTACTGTTGAATTGGGGTGTCCAAGTCGACAATGCCATAACTCACATGACTTATTGAAAGCAACAAGACTTTGGAAACGAGATGAGGAGACACGACCAGTAAAGCACGATGGAAATTCAGAAGTATCTCGCAAACTACTGCAATTGAGAACTAGTCTCCTTGTTCATTGGTCCTTCAAACATAAACCAAAAGGATCAAACTCACTGCTACACTGATTATCATTAGTAATTTTTTTAACAGAAACTAGATTATTCGTACGTGAAGTAACAACCAAAACATCCTTTAAACGAAAAGAATTATTTGAAAATTTAAGATTAGAATTGCCTATGCAGAAAAAAGAATATGATAAACCATCACCAAAAATTTAAGATTAGAAATTTTTAATTTAATCTTTAAATTTTATTCATATTTTAAGTTTTAATGAACCTTAATTATTTTGATTTAGTTTAATCTTAAAGGAAAAAATTAAAATATTCAAACGGGATTTAACATAATAAAAAAAATATTTTTATGAAATATGTATATATATGTAAATTTTGGATTAGTTTAATTCAATTTTATTTATTATTATTATTTCGATGTAATTAATTTAATTTTTCATAAAAAAAAAAAAAGTGTATAAATCTTGTGGTTCAAAATGATCCAATCATCTTCATTTTGGGATCTACAACCTGGGTCTCACATGGCACCTCTACCGCGTTGTTAGATTCCCCACATGCCAATCTTTTATGGGCTTCAAACCATAAAAACCTATTTAAAATGAATCCCTTGTATCGTACACACCGTAGTCAAACATACATCCTAGTCCTGCAGTCAACAAAAAAAAAATAGCTTGGGTTTTGGGCAGGGTTTAATAGGAAGACACTAACCTGTCTTTTCTTTCTCTTTGGCAGAAGCCGTAAAAGGATTTCTGCTTTGTATCAATAAATCTCAAATCCCAATTCCTTATCCCAAGCGGGAAGGTCTGTTTTGATTATTTTAATTTCTTTGAATTTGTAGCTTAAATAATGGAAAATTTGGTAATTAGCCACACAGAGCTGAGGATCCAATCAAAAGAAGAAGAGAAGGTTCTACTGGATGTTGAAAAGGAATCTTCTATTCTTCCTTTAAGAAAGATTCAATTTCATGTCGCTAAAAAGACGTTTGCTGGGATTGGAAATACTGGTCCTAGTGGTTATTTCAAGATTGAGACGCTAAACCCTGATTTGAATAGTAAGAGGCTGTCTGTTGGGTTCAATTCATGTCATTCAGTGCAGAAAGTGGATGGATCTGATTTTATGGAAAATGGGTTGGATCCGGAACTCAGTTTTGGGATTACTTTCAGGAAAATTGTGAGTTTTTTAGAAATTAGAAATTTATGATTTGTAGATGGGTTGTTTGTTTTACTCATTTACTATTTTTTTTATGTTTTATTTTATTTATTTATTTATGGGTAAACTGAGGCTCAAGCTTTTGTTACGGGTCCTTTTGGTTCTTTTTGATAATTTTCCATTTTAACTTCATAATAATGTGTTCTTGGTAATTTCTTGGCTGTTTGACAAAGCTTGCTGTTATTTTTTTTTTAATTTCCAACTACAACATCAAATCCAGTTTGGTTAATAATAGCAGTTAGCTTTTAAGTACAACTAATAATAATTTTACCAGCTGACAATCACCCGCTATTAGCAACAGTCCGTCCCTACCAACACCTAAATCAAACGTAGCCTTCAATTTTAATTTTTTTTTTTGGAATTTTGTTTTACATCTTTTGAGGGTGGTTTTTCAGTTTTTGATGTTTCTTCCAAAATTTCTCTATGAGTTTGTTTGGTTTTTGCTAAATTTATTATTAATATTTATTCCAGTTCCGTTTTTAATGTTTATCTCTTTCTTTGTGTTTCTCAATCAATTCTATTGAATTTGATGGTATCTGATAGATTTTAATTCGGCAATCAAAAACTGTTTGGGGTTATAACTTTTATGAACTCTGGTTAGCAGTTGAATTTAGTCAGTTGCTTACCTTCGAGGTTGACATGAATAATCTTCAGGGCGCTGGTTTGGAAAACCTTGGGAACACTTGTTTTCTCAATTCGGTATTGCAGTGTCTAACATATACTGAGCCTTTGGCAGCATATTTGCAAAGTGGCAAGCATCAAAATTCATGTAAGTGGCTCATTTGTGGTATCACCTACTGCTTATCTTTTGCTTCACTTATATTTGCATGATGCACTTAATTTATTTATGGTTGCATTTTCTGGATTATTACCTTTTCATTGTAAGAACTTGTTGTAGGATAGATGGGATGTTTGTCAAATCCATGTTCTGGAGTTTTATTTGAATTTGATTAGAGTCGGAGCTGATTTTGCTTCTAAATATTTCTCTTTTAATCAGATCAAATGTGGTAATAGGAAAAACTACTCCACTCTCGTCAGTTGAACATTTCTGCACTTCATTCAAATGTTCATATGCATCATCCTTATTTGATGAACGAATGGACATGCTTCATAATCTTGGGCAAGGAAATTGATGGCACCACATGTCATCTTATTTCCTTTTATGTGATGCTTGAACATCTTTTTAGGTGAATTTCGTTGGTTAAGAGGACTTCTAATTTCATTGTTTATTTGAAACTTTTCAATCCTTATGGTGTTTCTGTGGTAATAAGGTCTAATTTTTGCTGGGCTTGATATGGTTTTGATGGAAATCCTAATGCAAGTGACTTCTAGTTAATGTTTGATAGTCTGGATCTTGATGTATTTTCCCATTTCTGATGCTACTGATTTTTTGTTGAGCATTCCGCGTGTTCATCTTGCAGTTCTATATTGTTTTCAATTGCTATATGCTAATTCATATTTTGTTTCTATGGTGCTGATTATGATTTGCTGTTTGAGGCAAAATATTTTTTTTGTAGAAAGTTAGAATGTTCACTTTGATTTTCGACAGCCATACAAATTTTCATAGGCATCTGTAGGTTATAGAAAAGGTTAGATTTGAATTTTGATGCAAGATTACTTGTCAGATGGCTATTACACTTTCTTTAATTCTTTTTCTATCCAAGTCCAAACATTAGAATGTTTTTACAGCATCATGTAATTTGTAAGATTGGGTAATACGGTCCTCTGCAGATCCAACTTCTGAGTTTACATCGTTACTGTAAACATCGGGCAGTTCTGTTTACATGGAGGATCGAATAACAAAATGGCATCTCAGAAAGCCAGTGCTTTTGTCTCCTATCAGTCCATGGCTCGCTATGATGCCTACACTACTCATTTCCTTTATTTTTAAACTTGGCTGTAAAATTAAGGTGATGATGCGCTGAACTGCAGTCTTAATCCTTTTATATACTTGATCTATGAAATCATGAGAGCCCTTGGTTCTCTATGTAAAAAATTAGAATGTCTTTATGACATGATGTAAGATTGGGTGATACGGCCCTCTACAGACCCAACTGCCGAGTTTTTACATCATTAGTGTAAACCTCAGGTAGTGTCTATTTACACAGAGGATCGAATAACAAAATGGCACCTCAGAAAGCCAGTGCATTTGTTTCCCATCAGCTCTTGGCTCGCTATGATGCCTACACTACTTGTTGCCTTTATTTTTAATAAAGCACGGTACTAGACTTGGCTGTAAATTTAGGGTGATGATGCCCTGAACTACAGCATTAGTGATGCGAACCCCAACCGACATTATTTGAGACCCAACACCTTTCTGCATGATATGCGATCTTTTGGAAAGCCAAATCAGATTTGAAACAAGAAATCTTGACCTAATAGCAACCTGTGCTAGAGAACCTTGGTATAATTGAAAAACGCCACAAAGGGATTAGTTTTGATAAATTCTAAACGATTCTAGCAAGAATCAAAACGGAGAAAATTCTCATAAAATTATATTTAATCAAATCTAAAGTCTTTTTTTTTTTTAACACAACTTGTGATAACAAATGAAAAGGTACAAAAAAAAATACGGAAACAAAATAGAAACAGAAAACAAATCAAGGAAAATTATTTTTGTTTTTGTTTTTTTTTTTTTAATTTATGACTTAAATGAGTAAGAGGGAAAAAAAAGAAGGAAAAATGAATGAAAACAAACAAAAACGAAGAGGAAGAAATGAAAATAATAAATGTACAATAAAGATATGCAAATCTGATTTACAGCCTAGCTCTGATACCAAACTGATGCGAATTACGATTGACTTGTTTTGAGACCCAATAGTAACCTGTGCTAGAGAATCTTGGTATAATTGATGAACGACACAAAGTGGTTAATTTTAATAAGTTCAAAACGATTTTTAATAAGAACCAAAATTGAGAGAATTTTCTCACAAAATTTATATTAAACAAAATCTGAAGTGTCCTCTCAATACATGGGTTTAGCTAAGTATTTATAGTGACTTAGCTATATAAAAATCCTAATTTAAATTTCCTGATTAAAAATAAACTTCCAAAATCAGGGTAAGTTTCCTAGCTAAGGATAAGTTTCTAAATAAGATAAAAATAAAACTTAAATTAGTTTTGGGCTATAAGTTAATGCAAAACAGACCCAAAACTCACTAATATACTTAATTTTAATATAAAATATACAACCCAACTAAAATGAATTAGATAAGATTGATCAAAAACTAATATGTACAAAATCCTACTTGGTATCATATCAATTAGCGTTTTTATATACTTGATCCATGTAATCAGGAGATTTTTTGTTGTACGAATATCCTTGAGTCTCTACTGCTTAATGCAAGTTGATTGTTTGTTAATATTGGAGAGAAGCATCATTTGGACATTGTGTCACAAGCCAATGTCATTTTTGAGCATTTAGAAAAATGTTCCAAGTTACACTGGCTTTTGTACTAATATGCACAATCGATTAGATACCCATCATTTTCTGTTCAAGCTTATTGTACATTTAATGATTCAGCTAGCTAACAATTTTTGCATAAGGGGGATTATAATTGCTTCAATTTCATCATCTTTCTTCTACCAGCATTGCCTAATGACTGATATAAATTAATTTCATTGTTTCATATTTGTGTTGGTCATCAAGGGACAACTCTTCGAACCAATAGTTGCGATTAGTTTGTAAGGTCCTCAATATCTTGTCCATCACCCTTTTGTTCTTTAAAGGCTGGAAGCTTTCTTCTGATTTGGGAATAAGTTAGCTGCTTGAGTATGTGTTTCACAAGCACATTCACATGCATGCTGTTAAATTCTTTTACGTTCTGGATATCCTTATTGTATTTATTTAATTGATTCCCATTTGATCTCCTTCCATTACCTTTGGACTTAAGGGTTTAAAGGCTCACCTTTTTATCAATTAGTGCAGTGTGGGCTTATTTTCGGCACATGTTTTGAATGAACAAATATGTTGGTTGTTTGTTCAAGTCACACATGTTTTGTGAATTGTACATAGTTGCTGCTCTCTCTAAAGAATGCTTATGACCTAGCTTATCAATTACAAAATTCTGCCAGGAGCACATGATCTCAGTAATAAAATAAAAAAATTTTAGCTATTAGATCTTTTCTAGTGCATAAGGTAAGGAATACTAGGTGTCTCCTGCTGAGGGGAGATTTCAAGGCTTTCATGTGGTAATTTATTGTCTTTGACGAATATTAGAATTATGAAGGTGTAAAAGCATGCTCCCTTTTCTTGTGTTTCTATCTATGTCATATTCTGCTCTAAATTTAATGATTTTGTTTACATCCATGCTCCTATTTTTCTTCTTGTGTATCCTTTTACAAGTCTGCTTGTACATTTGTTTATGCTATCTGTTCTAAATGAGGTTGGCCATATTTCTAAATTTTTTGTTTGCTCAATTCATGAAGGTCATGTTGCTGGTTTTTGTGCATTATGTGCCATTCAGAAGCATGTTAGCCGTGCTCTACAATCAACTGGGAGATCACTAGCACCCAAGGATCTTGTCTCTAATTTGCGGTGTATCCTTTTGGCATTTTCTGTGCTATCGAGATATCTTCTATATGGCTGGTTTTCCTTGGTAGTTAAATTTCTTGTTGCCATTGTAACTGCTCCTTTTATTAGTCTAAAAATAAATTCTATGATGGTCACTGCTCCTTTTGTTATGCAGCTGCTTGCTACCTTCTTGTTATTTTTTTCCTTTAGTTGATGTCTAGTTCAGTTGCTAGGAAATTCCCTTTATTATTTGATTTTGGGTCTATCTACATACAAACTAGTTAGTAAACGGAGTTCCCTATAACAATGAAATTCAATACTTAGCCTGCGTAAGAAGGTTCAAGTTTCAGTACTGTTTTGTTAGAGATTTTTAATTTAAAATTTTTTATTTTAGTTCCCTTGTTCCCATATCTGTAATTCTTGACCACATATTTAGGCATATCTCGGAACTTCAGAAATGCTAGACAGGAGGATGCTCATGAGTACATGGTAAACTTGCTGGAATCAATGCATAAGTGCTGCTTACCTTCTGGAGTACCAAGTGAATCCCCTGCTGCTTACGAAAAGAGTTTAGTGCACAAAATCTTTGGTGGTCACCTCCGGAGTCAGGTTGACCATTATATGGATCTCAATTTTTCACTTCTTGATTAATTTATGGATAAATGCATGCATTTGCTTTTGTCTGTTTAAGATGTTCAATTACACCCACAGAAAAGGGTGGCAATTGAGAATTAATGATGCATTGCTAGTGCAACCTTATGTAAAGATGATTTGTATTTTATACTTGAGCTTGTTTTAATTTTCTTTTGATGTTCTCTTTTCTGGAAAGTGATTGTGGGGAGTTTTTTTGGCTGTTAAACTAAGGGTTATAAAATATGTGGGGTTCATTTACTAATAGAATTTCTCAATGCATAGTGATCAATTTTTTTATTTTTTTTTTAAATATCGCTTCAGGTGGAATGTCAACAATGCTTGTACTGCTCCAACAAGTTTGATCCTTTTTTGGATTTAAGCCTTGAAATAGTCAAGGCAGATACTTTGCCCGTTGCACTTCGAAATTTTACTGCTGCAGAGTTGCTAGATGGAGGAGAGAAGCATTACCAGTGCCAGCGATGCAAGCAGAAAGTTAGAGCTAAGAAACGACTTACGGTCCACAAGGCTCCATATGTCCTTGCCATCCATCTAAAGCGCTTTCATGCACATGATCCTGGACGGAAAGCTGACAAGAAAGTTTCATTTGATCGTTCATTGGACATGAAACCTTTTGTCAGCAGTTCCTATGTGAGTAAACTTGTCATCATTTTAAGCCATTATTCTTCTGGACTTAAATTATATATTTTCCTGGTATTCTTGAGCTTCATATTGTTTTAGGACTTAATCAGACCATTGGACATTATGGTATGCATTTAATTAATAATGCTTTTATTTATTATTTATGCTTTTGGATCAATTATGATAAAAATATTTTTTAACTTTTTTATTTGCATGTTTATATCATGCAATGATCAAGAATGGCATTGAATTTGTCAACAAAATTATGGCCTTAAGGATATTATGCAAACTGATTGCTTGGAAGAAATTATTCAGTGCGTATTCATTATAAAGGCTGAGGCAGGCATTTGAAATTGGTTTACCAAGCTATTTATCAATTGCAGAATGCCGACAAAAATGAGTTATATGCAAAAATTCTGTGTGTTCCTAGTTCTTTCTCCTGTCTTTTGTTTGACGCAAAAAGATATCAGCGCCAAACGTTTTCCGGCAGTCTTATGTGCAGTACTATCTAATAGTTTTGGGTATGGTCTTATTTTTATTAATATCTTTGGTTGATATCAAAGGTCTTAGGTGGTGTTTAATATAATTGAAAATTAAATACTAAATTTTAAGTGTTGAATAAAATAAATGATAAAATTTCTAAACTGTAAAATGTTTAAAAATCTAAGTTAAGAATTTTGGCTTATCATTTTGAGTGAATTTTAGTCTGATTGACATTTTGAAGTGATATGGTACCAAGCAACCTAAAAGTAAAAAGCGTTGAAAATTTGAATTTTAAATGCTATATGGTGTTATGAAACACCACCTTAATCTAATATAATTTACAAATTACACCAAAGTAAATGATATCCTTAATCCAACTTAATTTACAAATTTGCACCAAATCAAATGATATTTTAAATAGTTAGGCAAGGGAATAGCAATCCTGAAATAAAATTTTTTAAACAAGATTAGTACTGGTTCAAATGCCATATATGTGGCTTCAGCGTTCTATGTAACATTCCATGCTGATGACAGACATTATGTTGTGTGACTGCCATATTTTTGTTGCCAAGAGTTGAGTTGAATAAATTTCTTGGTTCAGAAGGATTTCATTAACATTAATGTGCCGGTTGGGTCAGTACTTGTTGGTATCATTGATCTTTCATTGATGTTTAACTTGAATGTATGCAAGCAAGATAGACCATAAGGAGGTGTTTTGACTCTGTTAACCATTCATGTTTTTCCTATATATGCTGTTATTTCTTTTACATGTGCTCGCATATTATTTTGGGAGTTTATTGTGTTTGGCAGGAGGGAGATTTGAAGTATAGTCTCTATGGTGTTCTGGTACATTTTGGTCCTAGTACCCGTTCTGGTCACTATGTCTGTTTTGTTCGCACATCAAGTGGTATATGGTATCTTTTAAATGACAATGAGGTAAGCGTATCTCAAAGAATCTTCTCTGTTTTCCCTTTCTTCTTTGTGTTGTACAGATTTGGTGAGTTTAAATTACTTTAATGTACAGGTTCGCCCAGTTAGTGAGAAGTCTGTCATGGACCAGAAGGCTTATATGCTATTTTATGTTCGAGATATAAAAAATATTGCTTCAAGAAAGCCTGTTAATGTGTTTCATAATGAAAATAAGAAAGAAAATGTTGGCAGTAACATTTCAAATTTGGTTTTCAAGCAGTTGTCGAAGGAACATGCAGATAATGGTTTGACGGGAAGTAGATCACTTGCTGCAGTCTCCACTGCTGCTGTTAATAGAAAAGATACAGTAAACATTGGTACATCGAAGGAGTTCCTTCAGAAGAAAGCACTAGACCCTTCAAAAGAAGTTTCTCCAAACTCAGATCTGGGGGAATGCTTGCCAGCTCCAACTCCATCCATTAACAGCAAAAGTGACACTGTTAAAGTTGATAATGCTAATGCCACAGTTGGGATCAAAACCTACTGTGATGAGGCATCCCCTAATTGCAATGAACCCAAAAAGTCTCCTATTGAAAAGCTCATCACAAATGAAACTTCAGAAAAGGTAATTGGATGTTTGATACCAAACTTGGACTTTGTTCTTGTTTCCTCACTGCGGTGATGTTTCCACTCTTGTTCTAAATTTTGTGTTCCTTGGCCCGTGCAGATTGATCTTGTCTTGAATGTGGGAGTTGATGGAACAATGGAGAAAGTCCCAAGACCGTCTCTACCTAATTATTCTAGTGACAAAATGTTGAATAAAACTGATTGTGTTAAATCACCAACCACACCTATCTGTGAAAGCAGTAAGGTGAACTCAGATCTGTATTTCTTTTGATAGTTATTCATCATCACTAGGTTAAGTTTTGACTTGATTCTCTTCCTTTATTAGGGTGGAAGTTTTCCCAATGATGGTGCTGCTGGAAATTCACTGAATGATCTGGCAGGTGATAGTGGTAAACAAATTGTAAATAAGTTGGTTGAATCATCATTCCCATCAGTTATGCCAAATGAATGTCTAAAGAGGAAAGTTCCAGATTGCTCACCTCAACATAAGTTAAAAAAGAAGCTTTTGAAGCACAGGATTCCAAACATGCATCTTAGGTCAAATTTATTTATAGCATCTTTAGGCTTACGGAAAAAGAAAAAACATAAAAAGAGCAAATGCTGCACTTCAGAGAGCAAGAACCTCATTAAAAAACAGTTGCTGGAGGGTAATGGTTTTTCTTCAGAGTTTGGGCCATCTACATCCAAGTCATCCATGTCAGTTTCATTGGGTTCATCAAAATCTCAAAGGAAGAAGGCTAAATCTCTTTCAAAGTGTAGAGGAGATTCCTTGAGAGATATTGCTAATGAAGGATTTGAGAAGAGAAATAAGCAGAATGGTGATTCAGATGCAATGGATAGACAGCTAAAGAAGAGCTCTTTGTCGACATCTAAAGCAAACCAACATGATTCAGTAGTACATGATTGTATAGAGAGTAGCAAAAAAGCTGCAACTGAGAATGGGACAATGTGTATGCTTACACAAGGTCTTGAAGAGATAACTGGTGAGTACTTACCTCAAATATCATCCATATATTCTCTGACTGTTCATATTTGTTCTCTCATTTTACAAGCATTGCTTCTTGTCTTCTGTTGGTTTCAATTCATTTGTGTCTTGTGTTATTTATTTTTTTAAAAAAATGTTTTGCCTTTTATTGTGGTGGAAATAATTCCAGACAAAAGTTTTGCTGCTTGTGCCACTTTAGACGCAGATTTATACCGATGCAACAAATTCCTGTATTCAATCCCATAAACTTTTTTCAAAACCTGTGTTCAAAATCAAACGAGTGTGCCAATTAGCTTTTGGTTGTGGGCCCCACTGGTATCTTTCCCAAGGCACCAAATGACCTATTTAGGTTTTGGCCTTGGTGATGGTGATGACGATAGGTGAGACTACTTTGTGAGATCAGATTCAGACTAAAGGAAAATGTATTATTCAGAACAGCTAGAGAAGAAATACTCTTAATATGCGTAATAATACATGTCCCTAGCATTTCAAATTTGTTCAATTGAAATGTGGGGTGCATGTTTATTTCCCCAAGGTCTTGATGAGGATCTAGGTTACCACCTTCTTCTGGAGGGTAGAAAAGCCTATATGAAACTCTTGCCAAGTAAATCCCTAGGCAACTGTTCTGAAAAATCAAATCCTCTATAAAGCTGGAGAACTATCAAGACTTGAAATTAAAGTTTCTTGCGCTTCTTATTATTAGTTGGAGGTGCTGAATATTGTTATTGGCCTTATCTTGTTCGTTGCAGTTGCACGTTGGGATGGGATAGAGTTGCCTGCATCTTATATTGTGGAATCAAGTAGGATGGACCTTATTGGCTATGTGCCAGATGAGTGGTGAGTTGGTCTCTCTCTAAATTTGTTTGCGCTTTATATGTATATATAATTTTATATCTTATATTTTATAGCTTATTTATTATAAAATGTGGAAAAAGATGTCGTTCCTCTTAATAGTTGTAAGTTGGTCTACAATCTCTGTGACTGGTCAACTGATATTGAGGGCTGGAATTTGAATATTTGATTCCTGGTATTTACATGCTGTGAATATAGAGGGATACTGCAAATAATTCCAATATGGAAAAAAACTTAATGCTGATGCAGAGCTGCTGTAAAACTTTCGCCTGCTGCACCTATCTGCTTAGTTTTACGGTTTCTCAAGGATGGATAGTAATTCAAAATCTGAGAGTATTTCGACTCCATATTTTATTTTAATCATTTTTAACTTGAAATACAAATTCAAATCCACCTTCATTTCAAATGCGTAATGGACGAATATAGAATGTGTTGGATTTTTTTTTTTGGTAATTTTTTCTTATTTAGGAACTGAGTAGATTTTTTCTTTGGAAAATTCTCATGTTTTGAGGAAAGTAGGAATCCTTATTGTGTTGGAAAAATTGGAATTCAATGCAATGCTTTAATTCTGTAAAATCTGTATTGTCCCTGTTATTCTATGATTAAAAGAAGACAAGTTTCCAGTTTCTTTAGGAATTGTTTGAAGCAATTCTAGATATAGGGCTTTCTGAACAGGAGTAAGGACTAGTGGGAGGCTATGACTTACATATAATCTGCATTCCTTTTCTGCTAAAGCATACAAAGATTAAATCACTCCTGGTATGTTCTTTTAAATTCTGCCCTGTTTCAATCAATGGTGTCTTACCCCATCAACATTTTACATCAATGGGGCAATTAGGTGTATTCCATTAAAGATGATTGTGAAATGCAAACAGAATGGATTATTATGATTCATGGTATCCCTGACAAAATGCACGAGGTTTTTACTGCCAAGCTATGTGCTTGAATTAAACCTTGTTTTAATCTGCATTATACTTTAATCTTCCACAGGGATGAAGAATATGATCGAGGTAAGAGAAAGAAGGTGAGACACAATAAGCATGACGTTGGCGGGACAAATCCTTTCCAAGAAATTGCAAGTAAAAAAACAGAATTTAAGAAGGCTAAGATGGACCGATCTAGCTCCGGAAACAAACCATTCAGGATATGAACTAGTTTGTGTCAATGTGGAGCCACATGATATGTCGACATGCTGTCTTATTGTATGTAGCAATTGATGCTGTGTTGTCAAGTTTTGTAATTTTTTTAATGGTGGTTTTGCTTTAGATTTATCCGATGGGAAGAAGGGAAGTGGAATGAGAGGGAGGAGAGGGGGGAGGGATTGGGATGAAAGACTTTTAGATCAAATGTATGATGATGTTAGAAGACTTAGCTGAAATAGCTTTCCTTTTTGAGGAATGTAATACAACTTTTGTTGCTAATTGAAGAACATTTTCATATGAATATATTTTATATTTGCTACAAAAGTGCATTCACACTCTAAAATGACTCAAGTAAAGGTAAATTATTGATTGAATAGATTGAAAATATATAAAAGAAGCTATTTAAAATTTGTCTTTTGAGCTTGTTTATTAGTATGGTTTGATAGTTTTATGCACAATATGCATCTATTTTGACTAAAAGAGAGTTGCTAATAGAATCATCCAATTATGGCATGGGAAAGAGTTTTAGGACAAACATGTAACTTTAAAATTGATTATAAAAATCTATTGGCTAATTTTTAAATCATAAAAGTCAAAGCTGTGGTTTTTCAAAATGATGTTGCAGATTAATTTTCATGTAACATATTAAGCAGGATGCCAATTACATCAAACCTGTCAGATTTTTACTTCGGGGTTGGTAATATTATATCCAATCTGTCAGATTTTTACTTCGAATTGTCTTGTTTAATTAATTATACCGACGGATTTTTTTTAAAACTTATGATAAATTTGGATGGATTTTTTTTTAAACTTATGATAAATTTGGATAGAGTTCGAATAATAGTAATACATATTTCAAATTCAATTTATTTATATATATTTTTAATTTATAATTATTTTTTATGTGAAATTTAAATTATATTATATGAATATTTAAAAAAAATATATAAGTAAATAAATAAATATATATATATAATGTAGTGAAAATATTTTAAGAATCTATTAATTCTAAATGAATGTCAAATTAATAGAAATCAAAATTTTGTTGATTTAAAAAAATATCAAAAATTGAAAAAAATAACTTTCAGACAGAAAGATTATTTTAATTCAATCAAAAATTGTTTAACTCTAAGGTTTATATATAAAATAACTTTCAAAAAATCCTAGAGCCTAATATGATAATATATTCCTAAAAGAAAATAAATCACCAGATTTACATAAATAAAGAAATAAATTAAAACTAATTTAAATAGAAAAATAAATCAAAATTAATATAATATTTTAAATAGCGCTTAAAAATAAGTTTCATATCAAAAGTAATTAAGTAAAATAAAAATATCAAAAATATACAAATACAAATATATAAAACATCAAATTTTGTTGATCTCCATCATTTTCTTCTAGGTAGAGAAAATTCGACTTCGAATTTATAGTATTATCATCATCAAAATAAATTTTAGAAAAAAAATTTATATATTGAATACATATGTTCGTAAAATATTCATCAAGAATATGAAATTTTTCAATTTTTTTTATGATTCTCATCCAATCTGTCCAATAACTTTCAATATAAGTTTCAAATAATTTTTTTTTATGAATTAAGAATTAGATGCGGTAAAAAGATTAATTGAGAATAAATTTTCATAATAATATTTTTCATTATTGTGAATTAGTATTGTGATATGTTGTGAGTTCCTAATGTTATTATGATTTTTAATAGATGATGAACTATAGCTGTAGATAATAATCTTTATTAGGATAATCATCAAATATTTGAGATAAATTTCAATTGATATTTGACATTATTTATGAGATATGAAAATTAAATATTTGATCCATTAAAACCTCAATCATCTGTTGGGTTAACTATTTTATCATTTGTGCCATACGTTTCTTCATATAATTCATGATATATTGAACTATCCGAATTATTGAATCACGGTAATAAATCTCATCTACAGATAGAATTTGGCGTCCTCTCCTTAATGACAAGATTTTCAAGGAATGACCGTAAGTTTTGATACCAATTGAAGTAATAAAAGCTTTTAAAAGTTCGTTGATTCTAAAATGAATACCAGAATAATAGATATTTAAGTTCGTTGATTCAAAAAATACTGAAAATTATAATACTTTCACACATAAATATTTTAATTTTTTTACTTTTACATTTCTAACTCTAAAATTTTTTATCGTGACCTTCTAATTTTTAAATTTTGCACCTATAATTTTAATTTTTTTTTTTTTATATTTATCCTCTAAAATTTTATTTTTTCATATGTTTCTTAACTTTTTATTTTGATCTTTTTAGTTTTAAAATTTTTGTAGTTAGATTTTAATATTTTATATATAACCCCATAAAAAATGATGTTATAAATTTTTGTCTCCCCTCACTTAAAATTCTGGACCTGAAGAAATATAACTTTATTAAAATTTTTATTTAGTCTCATTTAACTCATTTTTGTATTAATTAGTTATTTTTATTTAAAATAATCATTTTATAATAATATTTTATTTAAAATAATTGATTAATCAGTGCTCTTACGAGAATGTTTGAAAAACCGATATTATGAAAGAGAAGAGAAATATCATCTATCCCTAATTTCAAGGTGCATGAGAGTGAAAAGTGACATAGCGGAAATTTTCTAAAAATTTGTTAATTGTATATGAATACTAGACTAATAGGCATTAAAATTCGTTGATTCAAAAAAATATCGAAAATTAGAAGAAATAATTTCACACAGAAACTTTCACACAAAAATGTTATTTTAATTCAATTCAAAAATTGTCTCAATCCTAAGGCTTACATGACTGTTTATAGAGAATAATCTCCAGAAAATCCTAATTGTCTAATATGAAAATTTATTCCGAAAATAAAATAAATCATCAGATTTATATAAATGAAAAATTAAAATATTACAAAAACAATGCATTAAAAGGAGTCCTAAAATAAATTTCATATTAAAAGAAAATAAGGAAACAAAAGTTATCAAAAATAAATAAAAAATCATAAATTACTAAAACGAAAGCCTAAATTAAGAAATTAAACCAAAATACTTCCCTTCAGTTGTCTTCAAAAGCTATGAGTTGAATTCGTTGACTCATTTTTCATTGGATTAGATCCATATCAAGCGCAAAACTAAACATTTTCAGTGACTCACTTTTTTGACTTTAATCTTTTTACATAATCAAACTGATCCATAAATTTTAGGATTTGAATGTCTACATCAATATATATAGAAAAATAAAATAAATATATAAACGAATATATTCGACTCTGAGTATTTTTATTTTTAAATGGATCGAATTTAGATTTTATAAAACTCATCTCAAATCTGATTTGTTGCTTATAATATTACGTGTGTCAAAATCAAATAGTTTTGCTAAAAGAAATAAAAAAAGGAATAAATTTTCAACGAAGAGTAAGAGTGCTCAATGTTACCCGAATTGTTTTAAAAAAAAAAAAGAATTGGGAGGTTTCAAGTTTCGACTTTAATCGAGATTCAAATTTCTGAAAGAAAAAAAAGCAGGGTGCTTGTGATGAGCACCATAGGTGGTAGCAGGTGGTTGCAATCTGCAACTATGTATAATTTATATTGTAGCAATCATCACGCATGCCCTTATCACCCTTTTTTCAGTTCATGTACAAGAAGTGATTTCTAATTTTCTACCCAAAGAATTAGAAACATGAAAATTCAGAAAATTATATACTTTAATACTCCGTGGAATTATATGTAATTATAATTTAAATTTGAATTTTGTTGTCTTGATTGAGAAGGTGGTTAAAATCATTTAAGGTAACAATGACATCTATAGCCAGCAATGGTGCTATATATATTTATCATTAATTAACATGATTGCAACATAAAATAGTTTTTTAAGTTCAAAAAAATCTTAGATTCCACGGCTGAAGGGATTGTTATATCAAAAACACATTAATTTCTATTATATTAACTTTTTAGAGTCTAAAAAGTTTTTGTAAAAATTTTTAAAAATTATAATATTATAATATTTATTGTAACAAATCCAATGATATATTTTTAATATGAATCTAAAAACATATGTTTGAAATATGTTAAATTTAGACTATTAAATTTTAACAGTATAAATTTAACACACTTATATTATATTTTTTGAATCCATTTGATTTTCGTTTCATACAAAAAATATGTAATTAGATTCGTTACAATAAATACTATAATTTATTATTTTTAAAAAATTTTATAAAAATTTTTTGGGCTCTAAAAAGCCAATATAATAGGAATTATTGTGTTTTTGGCACAACAACTCTCCCAACCCATATTCCACGGCATCACAAATTAATGATGATCTCATACATCAGTATATTAATTAAAATATATATCTCATAATTTAAATAATTAATTATTATGTGAGTATTTAAATATCATTATGTCAAAAATGAATTTTGTAAATAAAAATTATTAATTTTCAATTTATTTTTGAATAAACACTAAACTGGTGTTTAAAATTTTCTTAATTGAAAATATCTAAATTTATTTTTCAATTGAATTTTTCTAAAATATCAAACACTTTAAAAAAAAAAATAACTCAATTGTTAAAAAACTCTACAACCCTTTTTTAAAATGGGTTTTGGATTCTCAAATTGAGAATCTAAATACCTTCTATATTCATCTCATAAAATAATTATCATTTAATATACTTAATAACTATTAATTAATTTATAATATATAATAGGTTAGATTCACCAATTATGATTTTCATTAATTTCCATCTTTATGTCTCTCTCTCAAATAACATTCTTAAACTATCTTTTCCCAAAATTTATAGTTGAGAAATTCTTGGCTATTGTTGAAATAGTCATCTCCTTGTACACTTAATATGTCTATTATTGATATATTTATTTTTTATAATTATGAAAAAAATCACAATTATATAACATAATTTTTAATAGATAAAAAAAAATAATGTAGAAGAAGACTAATAATATCTATTTTTTTAATAAAAAAATATTAATAAGTTTTTTATGTAAATTTTAATTTAATAATATTAAATAAATTTTTAAACTTATTAAAATATAATTTCTTAATACCAATTCGTTTATTTTGCAAATCAAAAGTACATCCTTCACAATTCTTTAATTTTTTTTTAAATGTATAAAAATTGATAAACTTTGTTTGAAGAATAAATTTGCTGGCATGAGTATGACACAAGAATTAAACTAGATAATATATTATTGGGTTGAGGGATTCCTGTATCAGTCCCTCATGTTCAATTTTATATATATATAAATTTTTATAAAAAATTTTGAAAATTATAATTTGATAGTGTTTCATATAATGAATCTAATAATATATTTTTTTATACTAAACAAAAATTAAATGAATGGCTAAAAATATATTATAATTTTTGTGTATTATATTTAACGGTCTAAATTTAATATATTTATAATGTATTTTTAACTTTCCATTTGATTTTTGTTTAGCATAAAAAATGCATCATTAGATTCATTATATGAAACACTGTTAAATTATAATTTTTAAAAATTTTTATACAAATTTTTAAATATATAAAATTAGATACATAAAAATTTATTTTATAAAAAAAGACAGCAACCCCTCAACCCATTATTATTAATGTTAAGGAAACAATAATAAATTATATTGTCGGTTGATTTCTCTTTACTCTTTCTATGTATATATACACTAATTAATATTTATCCTCCATCAATACAAATCATTAAGATTTCTTCTTCCACACCTTTTCCTTTGAATGAGTTATTGGATTTAGGCAGTGGTGAGTTGAAATTCGCAATTAAATAATCTAATTAAAAAGGTTTTTAAGTTAGTGAGATGAAAATAAAAATTATGGGATAAATCAGAGAAATTTTTTAATAAATTTAATTTATTATATAAAATTATAAACTAATTGATAGTAATTTAACACATTAATATATTAATTATAATATATATCACATAATTTAAATTAATTATTATATTAATTTTATAAATAATTATTATTTAATAATATTTAATTACTATATCAATTATTGAATATATGGAGTAATATACATCTCTTTCTATGAGGTATAAAAGAACTATTTTACTCTTGAAAATAACATTTTTGTTACATATAAGGAGGAGGGAAATTGAGAAAAATTAGGAAGAAATGCATACTCCAATTACTCAAGTTTAGGTAAACTCATATTTATTTTAAAATGAATTTGTATATATTTGAATTTATTTTCATATAAATAAAAAGAATATATTTTTATTTTATGTGATAATTTCTTAAATGGCTAAGTGTTTTTGTTGTAATTAATATATTATAAATTTTATTCACATAAAATAATTCTTATAAATATATTTTCATTTTAATTATATTTTATATAATTATAAAAATATGTTTAGTATAATCTAATAATTTTCCGTACTAATAATCATTACTCTAACAAGCCATAATTATGCATCCGCAATCTCCAATCAACAAGAAGTGCTTAGCTTCTGTGGGGCCAAAACCAATTGAATCTTGACACCATCTTTATATTTATATAAAGTGTTAAATCTATATCATAACCTAAATTTGGATTCAAGTGGTGTAATTATATTATTATTATTATTATATTTAGATGGCGAGCAAAAGAAGCAATAACCCATTGGAGATTGCAGCTTGCGTTCAAACATAAATGCCGCTCATGTCAAAGACATCATTTTCTTTTCTTTTTCTTTTTCTTTTTCTTTCTTAGCAAATGGGACTTAGAACTTGATTATGTTACTTCGATCGAGAGATGTACTATGTCTCTTAATGCTGTTGAGACATTATTGGATAAGAAAATGTTACTTCATCAAATAAAGTTTAAGTCTTGCTCTATTGATATAATTAAATGGATTAAGTATAATTTTTCTCTTATAAAATGATTTATTACATTAAGTTCTCCTGATCTTTTAAAAATATACTAACTCCTCCCCGACGAATGTCATAATATATTACTAAACCTTTCCGTTCAATTTTGCTCTTAATCAATTGTTAGTCAACCCTACAATAATAGTGAAAAGATCAAAATGTCCTTACTCTTTATTTTTAATTAATTACTTTTTATTTTTATTTTAAATTTTTTTTTAAGGTTAAAAAATTTATTTTCATATTTTTGATAAATTTTAAAATAAAAAATAAATAAAAATATTTTTTATTTTTTATTTGTTATTTTTTATTTTAAAACATAATTTAAAAAGAAATTAAATTATTAATTAAATTATTTCTTATTAAATTTTTTAATACAAATAAAAAATTCATTTTCATATTTTTAACAAATTTAAAAATAAAAAGTAAAAAATATTTTTTAAATATTTAAAAAAAATATTTTTTAAATCTTTTTTAAATATTTTAAAAAAATATTTTTATTTTTAAATTTGTTAAAAATATGAAAATATATTTTTTAATCCTAAAAAAAATTAAAGTAAAAATAGAATGTAATTAATTAAAATTAAAAGGTAAGGATATTTTGATATTTTCACTGTTCTTGTAGGGTTGACTAACAGTTGATTAACGGTAAAATTGGACAGAAGGGTCTAGTAGTATATTATGACATTCGTCAAGGAAAAGTTAATATATTTTTAAAAAGTAAGAAAAAATTTAATATAATAAATTATTTTACAGGGAAAAATTACAATTAACCCTAATTAAATTCCTATAGCCATACTAGAAGCAATACTTCAATAATTCTAAAGAAAAGTAAAAGATAAAAAATAATAATAATAAATTAACAATTAAATTCAAAGTGCATTTGATTGAGACTCATTTTCTTTTAAAAACAAATTCAAGAAAGTTAAATGGGAAAATTAATTAAAATTTCCAAGTGGTATAGTCAACAAAATGCAACTATTTGGTGAAATGCCTATTAGACTATAATGTAATTCATGAGTATAATTATGTCATAAGAAATTAATAATATACCAAAAAAAAAATACTTCTATAAAATTTTATGAGAATATTGATGAAAATTCAAAAAGAAGATGAAATAAGTAACTTAATGATATATTATTAAATTATGATAATTTGTAAAATTAAAATTGATATTTTGCAAAAGTTTAAATTGCAATTGGTCCGAAAATTTTGAGATTTAGTATAACATTTTTTTATTATAAATTTAGTTTTAATTGTGACTCGAATTAGAGATCTATCATTATAGAAAATGACTTCAATAATTTTAAAATAAATGTTTATCGGTAAATTTTAGTATAATTTTTATTACGATATGAAATAAATTTTAATCTAATAAAAGAGAAAAAGATAGGAAAAAATATTTAAGTAGTAGAATCTAAAATTTTTCTAGTGGTTATAAGGAAGAAAAGAAAAGAAAAGAAATGTTATGCAATAATAATAACAAAAAATAACCACAGTGAATTTCCTGTGAATATTTATCCCTAAAAGAAATTCTTGTGAGTCTTTTATTTTTTCTTGTTTTTTTTTTCCTTTATATTTATGTGTGTTGGAACATTGTGTAAAAGATTTACTTCCCCTGTTGGTTAGCTGCTCTTTTTTTTTTTTTTTTTTTTAAATGAGGTTTGCTGTTCTTTGGCATTACAGAGTGGTCCAAATTGCTAAATTTCAGAAAATGAAAGATAATTAGAAAATCTATAGAAATGTTAATAAATTTCTACTGTAGTATAACAATGTGAATAAAAACAATAAGAATTAAAGTGTATAATAAAATAAATTTGAGGGATATTAATATAGTTTTTCCAATTTTTATTTGTATTAATTCATATAAAAAAATTTAATATTGACTAAAATATCATTTAGTACATGTCATTATTTTAATACTCTTTTCATTCCTAAATATCTGTTTATTAAATTATCATAATTCTATGATAAAAAGATTAAAATATTTTTAATGTTAATATTTAATAGAAAAAAAAAATAAAAATAAAAATTGAAAACAATAATAAATATTTTCTTAAAATCCTATAAAAAAGTATTAACTATTGTTTTAACATCACAATTTCTTTATCTGCAAGTCTACTTGTTGGGAAATTCTAGGTCTAGCAAATGGAAAAACAAATGATAGCCTTTTTAGGTTATTTTTCTGGGAAAGTACAATCATAGAAGAGGAAAATCAAAAGGAGTAAAAGAAAATATAAAAAAAAAAAAGTTATTTTCTTTTGCTACTATGAAATTATATAAGATTATTTAGCTTTTATTTTCTATTTAATATTATCTAATGAGTTGCTTAATTTATTTCTCAAAATATTTTGACATTTTTAATTGACATATGATTTATATATAATATTTTTTTTTTAAATGAATAAATATAAATAAATGGAATAAAAGAGAGAGAGAGAGAAGAAATTTCAAGATCGATTGCCATTACAGTTAAAAAAGAAATCAAAAGCAAAGCTTCCATTAGGAGAAGAATGATTATCACCAATACTTGAATTTCAATGAAGAATCATTGAATACCCAGCACTGATAAATCGCCAACCCCATTGATATTTTTATTTTCCTATTAATTTCTTTCTCATTTATGAGCACCAACTTCTGTCTACTCTAAAAAGCTTCAACCTTTCTTTCTTTTCCATATATCCTGGTCTCTTTGTCTGTCTCTCTTTTCACTCTATCCCTCAGTGTGTTATTGTTAATTGTTAGTAGAACTGTTATTTTTCATTTTTTTGATTTTTTAAATTGATATATAGCTAAAAGTCTTGAGCTTTTCATGTTCTACACCAAGACAAAAGTGTTTCCTGACTTGGGTTATTGTTTTTTGTTTGTTTTGTTGGCTTTCACTGACCTGCAAAACCAGACAAGGTATACTCACATTCTCTCTTGAAACTGCAAAACCTTAGTTAGACCTCAAATACCCAGTTGTCATCACAACTATAGGTTTCTACTTTTTGGGTTTTCGGAGTATAGCTATAGTCTTTTCTGAGCCATACAATAACATCTCAAGTTCTGTAGCAAACTAGTTGTTTGGCTTGGGTGAGCTCTTAACCCAACTGTTTATTTTTCAATTAAACTCAAATCACTGGTTTTAATTGAGTTGCAGAACCTGAAAGTATTTGTGTGAGATAGGCCCAGAAGGATGTACTGTTTAGAGGTGGTTGTGTTTTTAAAGCATAGAGAGAGGGTTTAACAGTGGTTTTGGGGAGCTTGTTTTTGTTGTTCTGCTGTTTGAGGCATTTGATTCCAAATGGGTTTTGGTATCTTTGGTTCTATATTGGTTCTTTCAATGTTATTCAAGCTTTTACCTTGTCAACAACCCAATACAGATGCTTTCTTTGTCTCCGAGTTCTTAAAGAAGATGGGTTTCTCCTCTTCTTCACCGTACAATTTCTCTGCTCCAGTTTGTTCATGGCAAGGTGTGTATTGTGATGATGCTCAAGAACATGTTATCGAGTTAGTAGCTTCTGGTTACGGCCTCTCTGGTTCTTGTCCTGATACCACCATTGGCAAGTTAACCAAGCTTCAAACTTTGGATCTCAGCAACAACAAAATCACTGCTTTGCCTTCAGATTTGTGGAGTTTGGGCTCTCTCAAGACCCTTAATTTATCTTTAAACCAGATTTCTGGTTCTCTCACCAACAACATTGGCAATTTTGGTCAACTTGTAACACTTGATCTATCAAATAACTATTTCAGTGGTGAAATTCCTGCAGCAATAAGCTCCCTTTCTAGCTTGAGAGTTCTAAAGCTGGATCGAAATGGGTTTCAAGGAAGCATTCCATTAGGAATTCTAAATTGCCGGTCACTGACTTTCATTGATCTTTCCTTGAATAAGCTTGACGGCTCCTTGCCAGATGGTTTTGGTACTACATTTTCTAAGCTCAAAACCTTAAATCTTGCCAGAAATGAGATCAAGGGGAGGGATTCGGATTTCTCACAAATGAAATCTATCACTAGTCTCAATATCTCTGGGAATTTGTTTCATGGTTCAGTTATGGGTGTGTTCCTGGAAATGTTGGAGGTGATAGACTTGAGCAAGAACCAGTTTCAAGGCCACATTTCTCAGGTACAATTTAATTCTGGCTACAATTGGTCTCATTTGATTTATTTGGATTTGTCGGAGAATCAACTTAGTGGATATGTTTTCTCTAATCTGAATCAAGCCCAGAATCTCAAATACCTTAATCTTGCATTCAATAGATTTTCTAGGCAGGAATTCCCAAGAATTGATATGCTTTTGAATTTAGAATATCTAAATTTGTCTAAAACTAGTCTCATTGGTCATGTTCCTAGTGAAATTGCACAATTGAGTAAGCTGCATACACTTGATCTGTCTGATAATCATCTCAGTGGCCAAATTCCTTTATTAACTATCAAAAACCTCCAAGTTCTTGATGTTTCACATAACAATTTGAGTGGAGAAATCCCATTGTCACTCCTACAAAAACTCCAGTGGATGGAAGGCTTCAACTTCTCTTGCAACAATTTAACCCTTTGTGCTTCTGAATTTTCTGCTGAAACCCTCCAAACACGCTTCTATGGGTCATTAAACAGTTGCCCAATCGCTGCAAATCCAGCTCTCTTCAGAAGAAAGACCACAAAACACAAGGGATTAAAACTTGCCCTTGCCTTAACCTTCTCGATGGTTTGCTTACTCTCCGGTCTACTACTTCTAGCTATTGGTTGCAGGAGGAAATCCAATATGTGGGCGGTAAAACAAACCTCATACAAAGAAGAACAAAATATTTCAGGCCCATTTTCGTTTCAGACTGATTCAACTACATGGGTGGCTGATGTTAAGCAGGCAACATCAGTCTCTGTAGTGATTTTTGAGAAGCCATTGTTGAATATCACTTTTGCAGACCTCTTATCTGCAACTTCCGGTTTTGAAAAAGGCACCCTTTTGGCTGAAGGGAAGTTTGGGCCTGTTTATAGAGGATATCTACCTGGTGGAATTCATGTTGCTGTAAAAGTTTTAGTCCATGGATCTACATTGACAGACCAAGAAGCTGCAAGAGAACTTGAGTATCTTGGTCGAATTAAGCATCCAAATCTTGTTCCACTGACTGGATATTGCATAGCAGGAGATCAAAGAATTGCTATCTAT
>CANXYC012225421.1:0-21668 GCA_948193065.1 Aleurites moluccanus
ATTTAAATTAGAAGGTGATTATTAAAATTAATTTTACAATATAATTTATTTTAAGTGAAATAATAAATTTTTATGGATAAAAGTTATATATATTTTTAAATATTATCAAATTTATTATTATATTTATATATTTATTATAAAATTAACAATAATTGATATTTGGTTCAGATGGTTAGGTTTTTTTTTTAATATTTTCATAGATCAGAAGCTATAACTTCAAGAGCAACAATAATATCCGGTTGAATCGGTTCCACTAGTTCTCTAGGCGGTTCAACTAGAATGAGGCCGTGTTTTATGAAATCGGATAAAAAAATCATATCAGATAAAAAATGAGATGGATTTTCGATTAAACTGATCCAACTGACTGGTCGGATCAGGTTCTTAAAACAATGCTTCCAACAGAACTAGAAACTTGTCTATATAATTATGTTGAAGCTGTACATTCTCTTATAACGATGGATAACCGTTGGCTTACTCATTTCTTTTGACCAACAATGTTCCCCTCCTCCCCCCTCCCTCTTGGACAAACTTAAATAGCTAACTCCGGATGATCTGTGTGTTAAATGCCAATTCATGAAAAAAAGTAAAGCTAACTTTGTAATTAAGAAGCTGATTTATCATATTACTATTAGTTAATTTATAATTAAAAATTTCTCCTTGTTATGACGGTTTAGGTGAAGAAAATTCTTTTAAAATAATTTCTAGTTGACAATTTCTAAGAGCTGGATTGACAAGCTGAAGATGTCGTGGGCAATCGGGATGATGGTGCATTGCCTTACTGATTTGTTTCTATTTACGTGTTTTCCTGACAAGGGTACAGGGCCTTCACATGGTAATCAATTGAATGGGTCACCATCCATCAAAAGTTTGATCATCTATAACAGTTTTTCAGCCTTTAAGTGAAAATGGATGGGTCATCCTCCCATCTGTACATCTCACATGCCTAGTTATTTGGCAAAATACATCCTTATGTCTTGAATTTTGACCGTGTTGGCTATTAAGTTTTTTATAATTCAAAATGTTCTAACTTAAATTGTTAATTTTAATACACATAGAGGATTTAATAGTTAAAATTAAAATTTATATTAAAATTAAAAGTCTGGATTCTATTACAATATTTTATACTATAAAAACTTAATAGTCAAAACGATAAAAATTTAGAGTTTAAGAATATGTTTTATGTAGGTTTTTTAGTGGTTAAATTTTTTTTGTAAAATTTCTTAAAAATTATAATATTATAGTATTTTTTTATAACGAATCTAATGACATATTTTTTATACAAAACAAAAATCAAATGGATTCAAAAAATGCAATATAAATATATTAAATCTAGACCGTTAAAATCTAACAGTATAAATTTAACATATTTCTAACATATATTTTTAGATCCATTTAATTTTTATTTTGTATAAAAAATATGTCATTAAATTTGTTATAAAAAATATTATAATATTATAATTTTTAAAAAATTTTATAAAAAAATTTTAACCTCTAAAAAACCTACACAACAGGAACTGATGTGTTTTTCACACATCAACCCCTTAAACCATGTTTTACCTAGTTATTTTTGTTCACAGAAGATGGATAGCCGATGCCGATATTTTGATATCTTATAGTATTTCTTTATGATATTATGATATTTGTATATTTCTTTATGTCCAGCTAATCAATTAAACTGTTTGTTAACCGAATACTATTACTTATTTTAGTGTTTGATATGCGATGCCGATGATTTACTTAAAACACATTTATTTTTGGGTATTGCTTTGCAGGAATGCTTGTCTATTAGAATGTGAAAGAAAACAAAAGTGATATACAACAAAGACAGGTATATAAGCTTTTAAAGGTAGAGCTTTATGAGCCTTAGAACATGAGAAATAACAAAGTGTCTATTTGTGGCTTTTAAAGGTGCTCAGTTTTAGGAAGAATAAGTGTCTGCTTACTTCTTTCTATAATATTATTGTGATATTTAGTTTAGGCAACGCACATGGGCAGCCCACTATCTGTCTAGTGAGGATTTGTTCTCAAAACTGATAAATATCGAACAACTCATAAGAGTTTTTTTTAATAGTATTCAACATTTTATTTGTATGAACAGAATTAGGAAAATGTTGAATCTATAAAGAAAGCATACATTTAGTTGTGTATAAGCCATGTTAGCGAAAAATGTATTAATATGTACTTTTCGTCGCATGCTTTAGCAGTTAAACTAGTGTGAAATTGGGGTTAGCTCTGTTGATACACTTGTACATAATTGTAAGCGTGTATCAATAGATTCTCTATCTAGACTCATTATAAAAAAAATAAATAAATAAATAAGAGAGGAAAGAAGTATCCTTTTGCTAGAAATCTACCTTCATGGAAAAAAAAAAAAAACTCATAAGAAATTATATAATTAGTAATATTTTCATATTCCGCCGAATTTTAATACAGGTTGGAGAAAAGGGTTATGAATCAAAAATTTAATCAGAGTCAAATTGAGTTATAATATAAAAATATATAAATTTTAATATATAATTCATATATCGATAATTTACATATAATTTTAAATTAAGAACCAAATGATTTAGACTTTAGGTTATTATTACAGTTGTTGTTTTGATTCAAATTGAAATGAAATTAATGAATTTACAAGTTTTAATTTATAATTTATATATCAGCAATTTATAAATTCCAATAAATACCCATAATTTATTAGTTGGGCAGACGAACCTAATTTTTCTTCCTCTCCATTAATTATATGAAATTCCAATAAATACCCTTAATATACGAACTATTACTACTTTGCCATATGGTTGCATGGTAAACAAAACAAAAATTAGACCCATTAATCAAAGCAAAAGAAATGGAGTCACGCAGAACTCGTTTTCATCGCCACTGGACTGGTCTCTGGAGCTATCAAAGCAAAAGAAAAACCAACAAAATTGAAAACTTAGATACATTTCTTTTTTTGCTTTTATATAAATAGCAAAGCCAAATAAATTTGTTTCTCTGACTACTTCTCTCTCTTCCATTCTTTTAAGACACTTGAGACCTTTTTTTGCCATGGCTTCTGTTGCTACTGGATCCAATGTCCTTTCATTCAAATCTGTTGGAGTCTCAGTGAATTAAAGAAGTTATAGTGATAGGAGAGTTTGTCAGTTCCGGCAATGATCTTCGATTACGACTGGAGTCGAAAAGCCACATTAAAATTTCCTGTTCTTGAGGATGATTTAGTTGGGGTAATAATGGATGGTTTAGGACAGTTGTATTGTCCTTTTGTTCTCTTGATGCCACATTAAAATCCATTTCATATGATGATTTATATGGGCTATTGCTTAGTGAAGAACAATAATTGAATATGGATTCCACCAAACGTGATCTATTTTCTCCAGCACATTACAATGCTCGTGATACTTCAACCACTAGTTATCGTGGTTGTGGCTCCTATAGAGGAGGTCGTATTTCTGGAGGCCATGGGGTCGTATGTCTGGAGGCCGTGGGGCACTTATTTTCGGTCGTGGTACTGTTTTTTTTTTTTTTTCTCCTTCGACTCATGGTTCGATTTCGGCTTCATCTAATGTTCAATGCCACAACTGTCATGGCTATGGTCACATAGTAAAGAATTTTTCAAGTCCCAAGCAATTTCGTCTCTCTACTAGCAAACCGTTTCCTCATTTGGCCTCCACTGGACATGGTGCAACATATCTCACTGTCAACCGAGTGTTTCATTCACGAACAAAACATTTTGAAGTTGATTTTCATTGTGTTCGTGATAAGGTTAATAACAAAGAACTTCAAGTTGCTTATGATCCGTTGGGGATTTACTTACCAAACCTTTGTCAAGACAGCATTTTCTTCTTCTTAGAGACAAGTTGAAAATTTTCCACAAACTAGTTCAACTTGCGGAGACATGATAAGGATAAGGATAGATTTTTCAAAGAGTCCTATTCCTTCATGTAATCTAATATTGATCCTATAGATAACTATCTATAATTGTATATATATCATGTATTGTATATTAAACAATATCAATGAAATACACCTTATTCTTCAAATATTATAATTGATTAGTGCAGGAGTAAAGCACAGCAGGGTTGATCCTATTGAAGATTGTGGGACCTAAGCGCTATTTGTTGTGGATGGAATTGAAAGATCTTTATCAAATCTTATTTGGAAGGGCTTACAAGGTCAGCTAAGTTTATGGCCATCCAAATTGAATTACTGAAACGACAAGATTACTTAAGATTTTACAAAAGTTGGTAGCTTGGTAGGGACAGTATTGAAATTTTGTGGAGTCAATATTGAACGATATTAAAGTTCTTATTTCTTTGTTATTTTGGTAATAATCAATAAAATTATCATTAATTTAACTTGGTTATCAATCAAAAAAGAAACTAGAACAAGTGCAAATGAAGTCTTAATCTTGATTTGAATCGATAATCACCTCTACTTATCCTAATTGTGCTTACGAGTGCAAATGGAGTCTTAATCTTGATTTGAGCGTATAGCCACCCTTACTTTTTATGGTGAGTTCAAAATTAGGTTAGTAGGTTGTTAATTTATATCAAATTAGATACTTAGCAAAGTAGTTTTTAAATTGAGTTGGAGAAAGGTGAGATTAAAACTCAAATTTGATTATTTTAACCAAAAATGAACAGATTAGAATAGAAACTAAGCACCACCTCTGTCCCTTAGTGGTCCATAAAATAATTACAAGAAATATGTCTCTTGACAAAAACCTAAAATAACATAATATAGTTAGCAATAATAAATGGGGGACCATATATAGTTTTTAGATATTATAACCATCCAAGGCTTAGTTTGAATGGTAAAAAATTTAAATTTTTTAGAGAAAATTTTAGATTCGAATTTTAAAGTATTCCGTAAAAATAAGTGTAATAATTTAAAATAAAATTTATTATTTTTTTAATACTAATTATTAATATAATAATTCTAATAAAAATAATTTAACTGCACAAAATTGTTTTAAAAAATATTATCCTTAATTTTGAAACTTTCAATGTTCAATCAATCAATCTCTCAGAATAATCAATCGCCTCAAATTTTGTACCGCGCAGGAGTATAATTTCTTCTGGTCTTGTTAATGGCTTCCATTAAAACAGGCACTGGTTTAGTCTGCTACTAATTTATAGCTTGGACCAATGTCTCATGGTTGAACTTATTCTAATCCACGAACTAACATATGCACTAGTTAATAATAATTTATCATATAATACAATAATTATTACATAATATAAATATAATAATTAAATATATTTAAATCATAAAATATATATTAAAATTAACATATCAATCAATCATATCATTATTAATTAATTTATAATTTAATAAAATAAATTAACGAATTACTTAGAATTTTATAGTCCCTATAAAATTGGCTTTTCATTTCTCATTTATTTTTATTTTTTTGGGTTTTGTAATAATTTTAATAATCATCTATAATTTTTAGGGATTATTTGATATTTTTTCTATTTTTATTTTTTAATATTGAAAATTATTCTAACTTCTTATAATAAGGCAAATATTCCTATTATGATATTTGTTTAATGCATATACATCAGGATTCTCACTGGATAGATAAAATGATTTCTATCCCTTAAGAAAAGACAGCCATGGGACAACTAAAATTATATAAATTAAAGCATAGAAAAATTTCCAACCTTGGAATTGCAATAGAGACAAAAGTTAGAAAAAATTTGGAGTGGGAAAGAGTAGAAAAAAAATTAAAATGGACCCTTTATGTCTTTAGAGAAGGCAACAAGGTAGGATAAACCCCAATGGGGTTGGAACTTGCTTGCCCTTGTATCTACTCACCTTCTAAACACTTTTGTTCTCTTCTTTAATTTCCCCATACATATCACGTTTTTGTTTCAAACCATAGTTGTTAGAACCGAATTAAATCAGTTAGTCAAATGAATTAATTATAAACCGATCTCATTTTCAGTTGAATCTTATATTTTTATCTCGTTTTATTAAAATCGACGAATCGGTTCAATTAATGATTAACTTATGATTTTTTTTTTAAAAAATGTTGTTGCACTTGATATTCAAACCATTGACATATTTGTATATTAACAAAACACCAATTAGCTAAACCAAATATGAAATTTTGTTAATTTTATCCATAAAAAATATATTATTTTATTTAAAACAAATTATACAGTAAAATTAATTTTAATAACTACCTTCCAACATAAATAATAATAAATTTAAATTTTTTAGCACTAAAAATTAAATTCTCTTATTTTTATTTATATAAAAAATTCTTTTTTTAATTCGTATTACATATTTAATCTATTATTATCTTAAATTCTAAAATTATTTTTATATTATTTGTTAAAGGAAATTTGTTATATTCAAATTTATTTCATATTTTTTTATTAAATACTTATAAAATTCATATTTTTATATTATATAATATTAATTTAATTATTTTTTATTCAACTCTGATTTAACTTTGGTTCAACCTTTAATATATAACCCTATATTTCTACTAAATCAAAGATTAGGTCAGATCTAAAAATATTATTTCAAACACTAATCTCTTTATTTCCTCCATAAATACCTATTTCTCGCACCCCCTCCCCTTCAATCCATTCCCCACCACTTTCACACTCTTATCTCCTCCTTAACTTCTTCTTTCCTTTACTCTTTTCCCCACCATATCTCTCATTTACAATAAACACATACTTTTATTTATGGGTTCAAGAAAACCAAACAAGCTTCCGCAGCCAGCAGCTCTCAAACAGATTTTAAAAAGATGTTCAAGTTTCGGAAAGAAACAAGATTTTCTTGATGCTGTACCAAAAGGACATTTTCCCGTCTATGTTGGTGAGAATAGAAGCAGATATATTATTCCAATTTCATGGTTAGATCATCCTGAGTTTCAAATTTTGCTTCAAAGAACTGAAGAAGAATTTGGATTTAAACATGATATGGGTCTTACTATTCCTTGTGAAGAAGTTGTTTTTCGCTCTTTAACAGCAATGATCAGATAAATAAAGAAGAAAAATATACAATTATGGTGCAGGCAAGAATTTGAATTTTCCGATTGATAATTAGAGGGTTTGTTTGGAGATGAAAACATATTTATGTATAAGAAAAATGAAGCTATCATGTAAATCTATATGATTCTTCAAATTCTTTCTTTTTTTAATAAATTTATGTCTTCATCAGCTATATTTTGTAACACTAACTAGAGAACTCATAAACATTTCTTTCACAAGGAAAATAATAATACAGTTTTTTTGTTCATATTTTTTTTATCCGTAATAATATATAATTTTTTAAAATATTTTGACAATTTATATTTTTTTTATAAATAATATAATAAATAAAAAAATATAGAATAATAAATAAGAAAAAAAATAGAAAAAAAAATATAAAACATAAATTACAAAAACAAAAAATCTAGACTGAACAGTAGGATGCTATTGTTAAACTGACGTATAGGAATAGTTTTAAAGCATTTATTTGTAATTTGAAAGCAATAATATAAAAATTGATTGGATAAGCATAAGCCATTTCCCATTAATAACCTAGGCTGGCGGGTTGAAAAGTTGTTGTGTATATTTACATAACAGTTTTTGATGTAATTTATTTTAGTTATTTTAAATTTTTTATAAAATTTTTAAAAAATTATATTTTGATAGTATTTAATGTAATGAATCTATTGATATATTTTTTATACTAAATAAAAATTATTTGGACAGCTAAAAATATATTATAAATGCGTTAAATTTATACCATTAAATATAATATATAAAATTTATAATGCATTTTTAGCTATCCAAATGATTTTTATTTAACATAAAAAATATATCAATAGATTTATTACATCAAACACTGTCAAAATATAATTTTTTAAAATTTTTTTAAAAACTTTCAAATAGGTAAAATGGATCACATCAGAGACTGCTGTATAAAAATACACAGCGACCCCCCTCAATCCCTGCCACATCAGGGACTATTGTGTAAACCCTCAACCCTAAACTAACAACCCTTTAATCAATTTACTTTATTTTTATTGAATACAGATAAAAATATCTCATCATTTATTAATTTAATATATTAAATAAATTTATATATTTAATATAATTAAAAATTTTCCGATCATTATTTTCACATTTCTAATATATTGAGTTTATTTGATATATATGATTTTTTTATGAAAAACACAAAAAACCCTTTCAGAAAATACAAATAAAAATTAATTCAATATAAATTTATGTAAGTATATTTTCAATTTATATAAATATATACTTTAATCAGTTTTTCTACGATTAAATTTGAAAAATTAATTTTAAATATGTTTTAAAATGTGAATAAAGTTCATTAAACTTTCGTTTTTACATTTCATTTTTTGATATGTTTTTGCCTTATATTTCTGAAAGAATGAGAATAAAGTTCATTTTTTTCTTATTTTTTTTATTCACTTTCTGTGACTGCATTTTTAATATCTGTAACTATATTCTTTTGTCAATTTTTCTACTACTACAATTGCAAAATTAGTTTGAATACTCCTAAATTGAAACAAAATTTATTTCATTCATATATTTCAACATTTATTTGATGTAATCACATTTATATGCAAATCAAATCATTATTCTATCAGTTTCCTAATATCTTTTATTGATAGTTTTAGCTAGTACTGAACACAGAATGCGAAAATTTCGAATCTATCTGAATTCTAAAATCAAATAAATAACGAAAATTTTTTTTTTCGAAATACACCGAATTCTCAAATATTTAAAACTCTGAACCGTACCATACTAAATTTTTGAGACAATAATATGGATATTTTATTATTCGGTTCAAGACCAAAAATTCAAAAATAAGATCCCCAAAATTTTAATTCGGTTCTAAAAATTTTAAATCTTCAGCTTTATCCAAATCATACACAGTCCTAATTTTAGCGCACAGATTAAAAAATTATTAAATTATCTTAATTTATGGAAAAAAAAATTAAATTTTATTATTATATAGAAAATTAAAAATAAAAATATTTAGTAAAAATAAAAAAGAATATAATTAAAAAAAAAATAATAATAATAAATAGACACTTTAAATAATAAATATTTGAAGACGAAGAGAATAAAAATTACTTGCTACTTCCCATGAATTTTAGTTTCTCGAGACTAATTGCAGCTATCAATCGAAGGCCTAAGAGCATTTCCAACGCAACAACAAAATACCGCTCAACACTGAAATGCAGTTGAATTTTCCATTTTAATTGTGTGCTAAATTTAATATCATTTTGGTGGTTGTGAATAGTCCAACACCAAATTTAGTGTTTTATTATTTATTTTTTTAGTTTTTATTTAAAAAATTTATTTTAAAAATATTATTTGTAAAAAAAAAAACTCCTTATAATTATATAAAAATAAATAAAAAGGAATATAAAGAAAATATTTTTTTATAATAAAAAACGGTGTTATAATTATAGATTAAATTATTATTTAATGTAATATAAATTATAAAATGATATAAAATTAATTATATTTTAATATTTATGATTAGAGATGATCTAAATATTTACTTGTTTTAGTTGAACTAATCTTACCATTTATTTGAAATTATTACCATAATCTATTTTAAAAAAATATTACTTTTTTATATAAATAACTTAATATAAAAAATGGTCCAAAAGTACTCTTAATCAACTCAATAAAAAATATATGTTATTTGAATAAATTAATAAAATATTAGATTAAGCATATAATAAATTAATATTATCTCCGTCTAAAAAAATAATTTTTTTTTTTTTTATCCATCTTAAATTATAAATTATTTTCATCTTTTAAATTATAATTAATTTATTAATATATTAACATTTAATATATTTCATCATTAATACACCACATTTTGATTAATAAACCATTAATTAATTTTATTAGCTATTAACCAAACCATCAATCCCAATCATCTATTTTATATTTAATGTTCAGAGATGAAATTTTCAAGCGACTACAATCAAATCAAATATAAGCAATTATCAAGCGACTCTATAGTTATCTAGTTCAGTGAATGGTGTGGATACCGAAATGCCAACAGTTAAATCTCTGTGAAAAGTACCAGTGAAGATGTCGCCAGGGACGGTGGAATAGGCGAGTTGGTTGCCTCTAGGATGATTGATAGAAGATAGGGTTAGAAACTGGGGTACAATGGTTGGCACTGTTGATAAGGTCAATTTATTTTCTCAGTCAATTAATTAATATTAGCTTTTATATTTAATGTTCAGAGATTAAATTTTTTTTAAATAAATAAAAAAAAAAAAGAAACAATTTTAGTCTTTGTTTTTTAATCCAAGTCTTTGAATTTGGGTATTGATAGAATTTGGCCACCAGAAATTCTTCTTGGGAAAGTGAACAAGAAGCTAATTAGAGGCTTAAATGGATATAAAATAGTTCAGAAAATAGTATATTACTTTTATGTTTATAATGTTAGAAGAATTGGGAATTTGGATTTCTCTTGTGCAGATGATTTAAGAACAATCTTGCAATCTGTTATGTCTCTTAATGATTTTTTGGATCATAACGCTATGCTTCACCAAAAATGTATCAATTCAAGAAAACCGGGATTTGGACCTCGACATGGATAATGGATCTATAGGACCAATATAACAGCATACAGGCAGACTCGCAGAGTACAGACTATTCATTTCAATCCCTGTACTTCTGAAAAATGGTATCAACATTAGTCCAAATTCTTCAATAAAAATACCATTTATTAATCACTGCAAGACAACATATTTTCATCAAAATCTTTAGTTCTCAATATCCAAACAAATGTCTATAATATTAACAAATAAATTTAATTACAATAGTGTATGCACAAAAAAAATCCTGGTCAAGGAATGTATGCTTTGAATGTAATTTGAGCACCAAAAGAACCCTAATCTTATTGAAAAGTATCCAAAACTATCTGCTTCTATCATCCATAGCTTGTGATCCTCTACCGGATGGCATAAACAATAACATCCAAGAGTTTACTAGAGAAATGAGCTCTATCAATTGAAGCATTTTGCTAAAAAAAAAAAAATCTACTACACTTCCTTCAAAACAGGCCAACCTTTCCTAACAATTTCATTGATCTTTTCATCGAGCTGGTTTTGTATCTTTGGTGGACAGAGCTCTACTGCATAACCATTTAGTTTCGCTGCCAAGCTCGACCTCTCAAGCTCCTCTTCAGGTAAATTTCCCATCAGATGAAGAAGAAATGGCCTTCGCTTGAGCTCAAATTTCTGCAGTTACCAAACAATTGAAATTCATCAATCACTACATTTAACTTCCAATAGAATGCTTTCTATTCAGCATTTGAATGTTCTCTATTTGCCATTTATAATTACTAATTGATTGTCCCATAATTATTAACTTGCTAATGTGACCTTAACAGCACTACCTGTACATGTATTGGACCAACCCTTATTTATTCTCTATCTTTATACATCTCCACCATTTAAATGTAATCATCATCTCCAGCATTTAAATATCATCATCATCTCCAGCATTTAAATGCCTTCATCCAACTTATTCTGCTTGCCAATCACAATCCACTGCACCAGAACACAGTCAAGCCAAAATACTAAGAGGTAATCCAGCCGTTTCACAGATTTCAATTGTGCACTCCTAGATCATTTAAATGGCATTCAGAGTTCATCGCCAAAGCCAACATAAACCATCTGGAAAGAGGATCTACAGGGAAAGCCAATCTTTTAGATGGAGAAGAATTCACACAAAAATAATGGAAGATAACAAAACCCTGGATTTTGAGTCAAAAGTGGAATTGATGTAAAGAAATATAATGGACAGGGAATTCATCATGTGGATAACAGGATCACTTAATATTGATAGAATGCCGATATACAACCTCTATCATCTTCTTCAGTGGCACTCTAGCTCAAATAAACAACTAAAGATATGTCTCTCCATAAAAAAGCAGAGTTATTGGTTCAATTGGCCAGTAGATTTGGTTCAAGAAATTTTTAACCATGAAGAAATAAACTATGGTATTTTTTCTAGTCAAAATTAAGAGTCCAAGTTGGACTCTTTAAAATCTTAGTCGGCTTGTCCATGTGTTGCCATTATGTATGTTCATGTCAACAAGTTAACGATTTTTCTAAATGAAAACCTATCTTTTGGCTATAAATGTACAATTAATCATTAGTCATGGTTTAGTTTGCAAAAATGAAAAGGTCTAGAATAAAAAAAGAAAAGAAAAAAAAGTTCCAAAGCACAGTTCTTAGGCATGCCTAAGGCACAGGGCACATCAAGCTCCAGAACCAGTGCCTTGCCGCCCCCAAACTGGAACCACTATACTCATGACTTCCCAATCTGCCACAATATAGATTAACTGGAAAGCCATTGGAAATCCGGTTGCCATCACCAGAATCTGACCAGACTACCACCCTGAGAATCATCGCTCTTCAACTCCCTCTCCTCCCACCTTATTTTGGTTTCTTTCTTTTTCTCTGTGCCCCTTTATTTTCTTTTTGAACAGAAATACTGAAATACAGTTAACATGCCCTAGAATGAGCTTCAAAGAACATAATAAATAGATTCTCCCTAAAAAAAAAAAACTCTAGATCAAGGACATCTAATGAATTTTCAACCCACTTTGAGCTTGCATTTTTAAATATGGCAAACACACATGGAATCATACATTTCTTGTGTCCTATTAAATAACTCAAACACCTAAATTAGAACTAGGAATTCTTAAAAACAATCAAAATGCAACTACAAAAGAAAAAATGTAATATGATTTGTATGTCCTTTTCTATTCAATAGATATTTTATGAGACTTGTGCTGTGCTTAACTGATGCATGATATATAGAGCTGCAAAATTAAAGATTAAAGAACACAAATCACAATTAAGAAAAACTACAGTATGCAAGCATTGCCTAAATTGTACGGAACGAGAAAGAAACAAATGTTTTTCTCTGCTTTTGAAGTGAATATATAACCAAGCATGCTCATATTACAGTTCCAGGTTCTATGTGCGCTACAAGCTAGTAAGTTTTCTGAAAAATTGTTACAAGACAATTTCACAAAGCTGTAATTTCAATTCAAAACTTCTCAGCTGAATTGTACCACTAGTAACTAAACTTATTGCTAGAATTCAGGTCATTCATGAAAGTTTGATTTATTCCAAATTGGTTGCTATACTTTTGAGTCAATGACAATGTAGTAACTGAGCAGATTTTGTTGGTTCCATGAACAAAAGCGAATAGAAATATAGAATTCCACTATTGCTGCTGCATGGATGCCAAATTGTTTTCCATCTACTTTTTACCTTCAGATACCATAAGCTACACCAGATACTAAAGAAAATGAAATTAAAATTGATCTATAAAATTGAAACAAATCAAAGTTGAGGAACTAATATAAAATTTAGCATTAAGTTGAGCAACTAACAGCACAATTCAGCTATAAAAAAACTTCGACGGAAACCTCAAGCACACATTTTAAGAATTAACAAGAGTAAAACAGCAGTAAAATCTTAAAACAAAAAACAGAGTAAAAAAGAAAGACCCTAAAAACCTGATGTTCAAGTTCTGCAGGATAAAATGATAGAAGCTGTTGAACTTGAGTAGTTAAAATGCTGCTCCTTGACCTTAATTGCTCATTTTCTTTGCTAACAGTAGCTAATCTGGACTCTTCAGTGCTATTAGTAAAGATGATAGACCTACATATGTATAATAATAATTGACAAGTTAAGTATAGGCTATGAGACATTGAACTACTTCGTGGTCGTTATCGAGCTTTACCTGTATTGGTTACTCACATCAGGACCTTGCCCAAATACTTGCCCTGAATCATGACTAGACCAGAAACCTCCAAAAGCTCCCTAAAACTAATCACTCTTGGACCATATTCTACCTGCAAAAAAGAAACAAAACTCGATCAAATTTGAAACTTTTTTGTTTTTCTTCATCACAAAAGGAAATGAGAAGGACCTTTACAGACTCAGCATGATCACCTAAGCTTCTATGTTCCGGGTTGGATTTGGTTCCTCCGGAATAACCCGCGGTGGTCCGTATAACTCCATTCAAGCATCCGAAGACGGCTTCGGATCTCCAGAAGCTACCGAGAGCGAAGACCGCGATTTTAAGGGGAGGATCCGACGGGTCTCCAGAGGGATTAGATATCTGATCTGGTAAACGAATGGCAATGGCTTGATTGGCCACTAAAATTGTGAGTAGCGCAAGTGCCGGAAGATATGGAAAAGTGGCATTCCTCTGCGAGAAAGCCATCGGCGAGAGACAGAGACTCAGTTTCCGGGTCGAGTAAAAAAACCCAAGAGCCGTTTGCAACTTTGTAGCTGGATCAATGAACGGACGTCGCGTGGTATTATAGTCGGATGCATGTCTCCTCACCTATCATGGTAGAGAACTGTTAATTGAAGGTTAAATTGCTGTAAGAAATATTATAATACAATGTATTGAATAAGGAAAATTAAAAATTTTGATAAATTTAAAAAGTGTAGGATATTTTATAATAATTTTTAAAATTTTTTTAAAGGTCAAGAATTATTTAATTAAAATTTTTAAATATTTTAAAAAATATATAAAAATCAAGAAATATTCAATTATAATTTTTATAAAGTCAATAGAAATAAACTGATATTTAAAAAATCATTAATTTTTATAATTAATAAATTTTTATATTTTTTATTAACTTTTATATAATCGTATGAATAAAAAGAACTCTTTAAAAAATTTTCACTTCCCCATTTTTTCTATAATTTATAAAAGTTTTGTTTAACAAAAAACAAATTTAATATTTCATTGAGTTTTTTTTTTTATATGTCCATGCTCTTCTTTTTTTTTAGTATTCAGTTTTTATGTTTATGTTTTTTATTTTATTCATTAAGTTTTTTTTTTTCATATTCTTCTTCTCCTTTTTTTTTTTTTATTCATTGTGTTATTTTTTATATTGTTGATGTTTTTCTTTTTCTTTTTTTTGTTAAACTTAATAAAATAATTTATCCAATTTTTTATGTTGATTTGAAATTATAAAAAAATAATTTTATTTTTATTGTCTACTTTTTATAATTTTTCTTTGAAATATAATTACTTGCATTAAATTAATGTCGTTTTGAATATATTTTATGAGCATCATGTTTTAATCAAACTTGAGTTTGAATAATACTAATTTTTTAATATCAATTAATACATGTATCATTATTAAAATTTTAGCTATTTATATAATATGGTAATCTTATTTACTAATAATAACGGTTTTTTTAGTTGAAATCGAAAAATAAATGAAATAAAATTTTAAAATTTTTTAATAAATTTTAAATAATTAAATAAAATTTATTAACTAAATTAAAAATTATTATAAATGTATAAAGTGATTAACGGAGAAATAATATTAAACTTTATATTTTCTTAAAATATTATTTTAATTAATTTTAATATTTAGATTGAACATTAATATTATTTAACTAAAAATTCATACTGATATTTATTATTTAAATAAAAAATGTTTATCCATATTAAGCGTATACTAATTCAACGAGGTAAAAATACATGAAGCAGACATGAGTATTAATATTTTTTCACTTAAAAAATAAAATAAAAAAGATAATTAAAATATCTTATCATTTATTGGTTGAATATTTATAAATAAAAATTTTCATATTTTCTTATTTATTTTTATTACACGAGAAATATAAATTTATTATATTTATAAAATAAATATTAGATATTAATATTTATAAATGTCTATCAATGTATATAAAAATTTTTAAAAATCATTCATTTTCGTAAAAATCATTAAAAATTAATGAATTTTATAAAAATCACACACTTAAAAAATTTTGTAAATATTTTTAAAAAATTTTGTTGAATACACTTAAGTGTCAAATATATAATTAATAAATCAGATTGAAAAAATTAATATAAATTTAAATTAAATAGAAAATCAAATCAAATCTTATTAGTCGAAACTTGTCATCAAAAGACAACAAAGTCTGGATCTTAATCATTTAGACAGTGTCTCATTAATTTTTTATTTTTCAAATCACTTTTCTTTTTTTAAAAAAAAAAAAATTAATTACTATTTAATTCTAAAATTTAACTTAATAAAAAAGTTAATATAATATTTAGTCTCTAAAAATAATTAAAGTTAATTAAATTAAAGCATGAACCTAAATTAAAGCTTTGGTCGCTGCTCGTTCATAGCATAAAAGTACCGACAAACTCTAATTTTTGTTGAAAAACGATAAACTCTTATGCTTAACCAGTAAAGTTTTGGATATTTTTTTTTTTTGTTTTGTCTTTGAAGATTTTTTTTTTTTTTTTAATAAGTTTAGACAAATAGTTTTGACAATTCAGTTGACGAGTCTTCATTGTTGAAATTTATATAGGCCAAAAAAAGCTATGCTCCCAGATAAACTCGTTGAGCTGTGAACTCTCTAAAAAGTATAGAAATGCAGAAGAAGAAAGAACGAAATGAAAAAGACAAGAAAGCTTATGTAAATCTGTACTTAATTACCTAATTAACACGATTCAATATTACCTATATAATCTTTGCCTTAATAGCTTCAGTAAATAAGTAATAAAATAACATTTATGTTTGCCTACTTAATTATTTTGGCATAATTATTTTTAGTAATAATAAAATTTATATCTCTCAAAATATTTTTATATTTATTAATATATATAAAATACTTATAATTTATAATTATAGTTTGACTATTTTAACTATTATGCGACATTAATATTGTAAAATTTTAAATTTAAATAATTAATATATATGAAATTATTATTTTAAAATTTAATTAATATTATTTTAATAATTAATTTAATTCGATCAAAAATATAAATTTTAATTTTTTTATTACTAATTAAAATTTATTAAAGTTAACAAACAAAAATATTAAGTTTTATTTTTTATTACTAATAAAAATTTATTAAGTCAAATATTTTATATAATATTTAATATTTATTTATAAAATTATTATATAATATTAATTTAATTATTTTTAATTTAATTCCTATTTAAGGTTGAATCTCTGACATGTTCTTGTGCTAAGAATAGGTGGCACTGAAAATCTTGATACATACTAGGATTTAATAAATTGTCTAATTCATTCAATCCAGTATAATTTAATTCAATCTATAGTTAAATCATGATTTATTAAGTTTGCAAATTTGATTAGTTTGAAATTTTCTCTATTTGCATTTTATAGGTCGTGGGTTGGATTAAAATATTGCATATATATATATATATATAATCCAAGTTAAAAAATTTAAATTTAATTTATTTATAATAATTCTATATACATATTAATATTAAGGGGTAATTACAAAAAAAAAAAAATACGAACTATTCGCGAAATTGTAATTTTGTCGTCAACTAAAAATTTTAGTAATTTAATATATATATATTTTCAATTTTTAATAAATTTATCACGAAATCGAAATTCCATAAAATATCTTGTATTAAAACTAACGTGGTATGCTGATGTGATTTTTTTATTATTATTTTTGCCACATCAACGTCTGATTACAAAATTAAATCTAACCGGTCCTTAATCGATCATTTGATTTTTTCAAATTGGTTAATTTTTTTGAAATTTTTGTTTTTTTATTTTATTTGATTTTTTTCAAAAGGAAACCCACTAAACTAAATTGAACCAATATATGTCGATTTAACTTGAATAATTTGCTTTTTATTTAATTCGATTTTTGAGAATCAACCGAATTATATTTTTAATAAATAATTTTATATTTATTTTATTTTGGTTCAATTTTTAGGAGTTTTGGTTAAGTTACCGATTGTTCATCCCTTTATTTCTTTTTTTTTTTTCCTTTTTATTATTTTTTTTTAATTTCCTAGTTATTCAATACAAAAAATATTGATATATTAAAATTGATTAGATTCGGTTTGATTATTTTTATTTTCTTTTAAAGATCAAAATAATCAAATCGAATCGAATTGAAATAGAAAGCAAGTTACTCAGGTTAAACCGATATATTTTGATCCGGTTATTCAGTTATTTAGGTTATTTAAATAAAATAAATACAAAATGATTAAAAATATATATTTTTAAGTAAATAAATATATATAAATATAAAATATATTTATATTTTAATCGTTTTGGTTTGTTCGATTTCCTTTTGAAGAAAACCGAATTGACTAAAAAATCTAAATTTTAAAAAAATTAATCAAACCGAACTGAAGTTTGAAACATCAAATCGAATCAATCAATTCAAGTTCAATTCGATTTAGATTGATTTAATTTCTTAGTCAGATGTATACGTCACAAAAATAATAATAAAAAATATCACGTCAGCTCTGCCACAGGACATCTCATCGGATTTCGATTTCGTATTAAATTTGTCAAAAATTAAAAAAATATATATAAAATTGTCAAAAATTTTAGTTCGTGATAAAATTACAATTTCGCATATAGTTCGTATTTTTTTTCAATTAATCATAGTATTAAATGTGTTAAGTGTGAATAAATATAATATAGTTTTTTAGATTATATATGAATCTATTGGAAACTCTAATTTGAGGTAATTTATTTTTCGGTTAATTACTATTTATTTCCTGTAAAATGATTTAATACACTAAGTCTCATAACCTTTCAAAAATACATTAATTTCTCCCTGGCAAATGTTAGTTATATTAGTACATCATTTCGTTTAATTTTATCGTTAGTTAATTTTAAAATGGTGAACAAAAATTATAAAAAGACAGAGATATCTCTACTCTTTATTTTTAATTAATTACATTCTATTTTTATTTTAAATAATATTTTTTAGTGTTAAAAAAATTATTTTCATATTTTTTGATAAATTTGAAAATAAAAATAAATAAAAATATTTTTTTAAAATAATTTTTATTTTAAAAAAATAATTTAAGAAGAAATTAAATTATTTATCCTTAAATTTTTTAATACAAATAAAAAATTCATTTTCATATTTTTGACAAATTTAAAAATAAAAAGTAAAAATATTTTTTATGTGTTATTTTTTATTTTCAAATTTTTTATTTTTTAAAAAATAAAAAATATATATTTTTATTTATTTTATTTTCAAAGTTGTCAAAAAATATAAATTTTTTTTAACCTTAATTTTTTTTAAATAAAAATATGATGTATTTAATTAAAAATAAATGATAATGACATTTCTATTTTTTTACTACTTTTATTTACCATTTTAGGTTGAGTAAGAGTAAGATTGATTGAAAAAATCTAGTAGTATATTATGACATTCATTAGAAGATAGTTAATATATTTTTAAAAAGTCAATGAGGAGTTAGTGTATTAAATCATTTTATAAGGGGAATAAATCATAATTAACCCTTTATTTGTTATAGAGATATTGTCTCAAAAAAATTATACATAATTTTTAATTATTATATATTATTTAAAAACTAAAAAAATTCATCTTCATTGTTCTCCCTATAAATCGGGAGAAAAAATTTATATTAAATATATTTTAATATAATAAAATAAAAATTAGATTTACATTATTATAAAAATAAATAAATTATTAATAACTTTCTAAAATTTTTATAAAATACTAACATATTTTAATTTTGATTAGTTTAATTTCTAAAAACTATTTTATAAGAAATAATAAAAGTAAGATAGATGATTTATTAAATTTAAATTTTTTTTTAATAATTTATCTTTAAATATTACTTAACTCATAAAATTTAACATGTTATATTAATTTACTCACATTTTAAAAATAAATTATACTCCTTTTAATTTTATATTATTGAACTTTTTGAATTTTGATTGAATATATTAATATATTTTATTTTTTATAAAATAGTAATTAATAAAACAATACAAGTTATATAATATAAAGTCTTACAATTCTTCATGGAATAATAAATTTTTTTACAATCCGCAAACAACCATTAGGTGTTCTAAACATGTTATATCAAAATTCCATTATTAAATTATCATTAGGTGGTATCTGATTTTAATTTAGCTTAATTTATATTTTACATTAAATATAAATTTCAATCAATTACGGTGCACTAGTATAATTGGATATATTAGACCACATAAAGCTAACCTCTTTCATAGAACTTCTGGCACTAGAACATCAAATTTTTATAAGCATTGGAAAATAAAAGAATTTAAAAATTTGCAACTCGAAACTAATCTATCCTGTGTGTACAAAACCTAAAGTAAAATAGTGTTCTAAACTCGTATTTACACCTCAAAGACTAAATTAAAGCAAACCAACTCGGGTTATGTCCATTGTCTCCCAACTTAATTTCACTCTCTTTGCAGCTGGGGCTACCATTGAACCACCAGTATGAAACTGACATGACAAATCATGTTGGTATGGACAACTAGAGCCACTCCTGCATCCCTTTGAGCTTCTATAGTATACGCAAGGCTTTTGAAATTTTGATTTCACTTCTCTCTCTTTCATATTTTGTGCAAATTCCAAGTTTTGAATGTTATTATGATGAAAACCAATTTATGAAATATTTCTATCAATCATTTCTTGCTTTTTAGATCCATGTTCCCTAATTAGATTCTTAATGTAATTAACATTCTTTACTGGGTTGGTTTTCATGCCACCACTTGATTGGACAGCCATCATACTTAAAGCAACGGGTTTTGATTCTTTGATGGTTTTTGGAGCCATTACTTGTTGGGCATGCATGGATGTGGGATTTTCTTTAGATTGAGCCTGATTATGCATCGCATATGAGCTAGATACCACTGGCCTATTTATCGACACACTAGCGGATTCCAGCCCAGGTACAGAGATTGGTGGCAAAACTTGCCTCAATTCAGACTTTTGGTCAGTGTTTGATTGGGCAGGCATCATAATTACTGTTGATTACAAGCTTCCACTGGGCATTGGCGATGACTCTGACCCTGGTTTTGCTGGATGTTGCAAGTTTCCATCAACAGGGTTGGGGTAAGAAGGGGGTATTAATCTAGCTACTGGCTTTGCAGTAACCATGGGTGAACTAGTTGTGTTAGTAGATGGTTGATTGTTATTAATCAATTTCTCGATCATTTTTGGGTCGCTTAAGATTTTAACAAGCAAATCAACGTCAATATGGCTTCCCTTCTCTATGCTTTTCATTACTGCAGTTACTACAGCAGAAGTAGCTGCAATTATATCAGCACCCATATCAGACGATACTCCATGCATTGGTTTTTCGCTAGTAGGTTGCTCTAGAGCACGGGTGTTATGTTCTGCTGAATTTGGTGGTAAGTGATCTAGAGAGTTTGACAAGGTGTTCAATGGTGCTGATAAATCATACATGTCTGCAGTTGCCTCTTCTTCGATAGGAATAAGGGGAATGATGGGAGTCAAACTATCATCATAATATTCCTCTTCTATGTCCAATGAAATAGAAGGGCTATATGGAAAAGCATGTGTGAGGTTTAGTTAAATGAAGCCGAAGATTAATAATGTTTGAAGTTACTGGATAAGGAAATTTTTTTACCTAGGTGGAATGGCAGAAGCACGGGGAAAAACTGCTTCAAGCACTGTCATCTCCCTCAGTTTTTGAGCCTTTGCCTCCTGGCTTTCTTCACATGCTGCGACTTGCCAATTGCAGCAGCTCATAACAAGCTGTTTCAAGACCGCGGGGGGGGGGGGGCCGGGGGGCCGGGGCGGCGGGGCGACCGGTCGGAATCCCAAGAGAGAAGAGAAGGGTGG
>CANXYC012226785.1:0-43414 GCA_948193065.1 Aleurites moluccanus
ATTTCACACCCTTTGAGTTTTTAATGGAAATTAACATTATATTTGATGATAAAAGAGAATATTAAGACATGAAAATAGAGGTATAATGATCAAATGAATTATTGTTGGAAGATTAAAGCCGGTAGAAAATAATTCCAGAAAAAAGTTACTCGGATAGGGATCCAATTCAAACTAGGGGTAGTTTAGTCTTTTCTTAAGGAATATGGACTTATATGGTATATGCAAGCCTATGGTATTATTTTAGGCTAACCTAAATCAAACCATTGGATGAAAAGATCAAGAATTGAATAGTTAGTAAGCTAGGTTTCATAATTTTTACCATAAGATCAATGCATAGGATTACCAACTTGATATTTAGGTGGATTTTTCCCACCTTTTCTTCTTTCTTAGCCATTTCACCAACCAAACTTTCTCTTTCATCATTCCAAGTTTCAGCCACCATTGATGTTCGCCAAATCAAGTTGTTTTCTTTCATTTTTTGATCTAAACTAGTTAATTCCATCATTCCAAACACAAATATAACCTTAGATTCAAAGAAATATCAAGAAATATGGTTTGGCCTAGTTAGAATTCACTCTATTTATTCATTTTTCAATACCAATCATTCAAACAACATAAATATACATCAAATGAATCACATTCAATCATTTAAACCTATTAAACATCAAAGCATCAAATCATTACTTAAGCACCTCATATTCAGCCAACATAGTATTTCATTCAAATGAGTTTCTTTCCATCAAATGGCTACTAATTTATTACAAATGCATCAAATACAACACATTTGAATCGAAATTCTATCAAAATAACACATTTGAACCTTACCTTTTCCTAGTTAGGGTTTCCTTCCAACTTTTTTATTTTCTTCCAACCTAAACACATATTTGTTATCAATTAACATCAAAGAACATCTTATGATCAAAATTAAACCAAAAGAATGGTTAAATCACTTACTTTTCCAATAGTTCTTTGAAATCTTCAAAACTTTGATTTATTAACTAAGATTTTCCACTAGTATTGAAAGTCATGATGCTTATATTAGCCAAATCTTATATGTATCCCCAAACACTACCTTCAAATTTGAAATGGTCATGTTTGCTTAGAAGAAGGGATGGAGGAACTAGCTAAGTCCCCCAGAATCCCTTTCCATGCATAAGTTTGAAAGTTCAATGAAGCAAGAAGCAAAAGGAGAGACCCTAAGAGATGAGAACAAATGAAGTCAAGATATTCCCTACCTTTATTGGGAGATGTATATTCTCTATAATGCCTCCTCAAGTTCTTCTCCATCTAAAGTTATTGTCCAATACATAGAAGAAATAAGAGAAATGGAAATTTTCTATCTTTAGTACCAAGGAACCAAGCATAAGTCCTTTTTCCAAGATACCATTAGAGAGTATAAGGAAATTTAAAAAGGATTCTTAAGCTACTTAAATGGATCATATGAAGGACAAAAGGTAGAAGGTTTTTAATTTTTCCATATAGGAGTTCCATAATTTACAAAGACAAATAAAGGAACAATCATTATAATGATTTATGGTCAAATAAAAAATTATAAGGTTTATAACCTACCTCATCCCAAGAGAGTGAGTTGAGCCTTTGCCTATAAGTTTGAAAAGGGGCTTTTGAAATTGCTTTGCTCCCTATCTAAGTTTTCCTTCTTGGAATGCATTTTCTTGGGGCAACTTCTTCTAAAACCTCGTCATCATAAGATTTAGGCATTTGTAAGAAGGATTCTCTTGAAAAGAACGAGCATTTGAAGATATTTAGCTTATACATCCAAATATAGAAAGAGAAGAGAAAATGAATATGACCTTAAGAGGAGGTTATGATAGAGGAGTTAAAAGAAAAGGAAGGTTTACCTCAATAACTCTCCAATAGACCACTTTTTGCCCACTTGTTTGATCCATATATGAGAAGAGATAGGAAAGAGTTAGGGAATTCCAATTCATCTTCTTTACCTTTAAGAGATCTCTCAATGGAGGTAAAAGAGAAAGATTCATCATATTATATGTATTAGCAAAAAGGGTAACGCCAAAGAGATGAGAAGGAAACTTGAATTTTTTTGAAATCCAGCAAATGGTTATGCTAGCAACCGCATTAACTTAATATCCAACTACATCCAATTATCTCTAAAATCGAGATAACTAAGCTGAAATCATAACACATGTATGTTTGACCTTCTAGGTTCATGTTCGATTAGCAATGGGAAATGACATTATCCAAAATGTCATGAGAAATCATATCTCAACCAATCAAGGAAATCCTCATCCTAGATAAGTTCCTATAAATCATGGTTAACCCTTAGCAATAAGTGTCATGACTGCCTAGTCGAATATGAATGTATAGATGATAATCCACATTCCATAAATCCTCTGATCATGATTACTGTGCACTCGAATCCCTTCATTTAAGATCTTGCTCATTCAATGAGCATTCTCAATATAAGCGATTGATATTATACCTCCAGGACTAGAACTTCTTGTAAGATAGATAAATAGACACATCCTATTGCACTGATCGGGGGCATTCGTAGTGAGTGAAGGTAGCGAAATTCCTTGTCGGGTAAGTTCCAACCTGCACGAAAGGCGTATCAATCAGTTATGATCATGGAATTATCAAACCGTAATACTAAGATACTATGCCCACATCAAGATTCCATTCTCGATAGTAACACCTTCTCTAAGGATTTCATATCGAGAAGAATCTAATGGCATAAGATCTAAGCCCCATTTACTCGGAGGAACAAATCCTATCTTTGTCGATCATATACCCCACTATATTACTAGCTAAGGCCCCCACATGCCATATGCCGATGCGTGGCTAGCCTTATCATGTAAGTAGTAACAAACCTCAACTACCTATATAAGTGACATGCATCAACTAAAGTCAAAGGAATATATGCACAAAGATGATCATGGATGATGAATGATTGATTGACTGTGCAATCTCATCCAGCGTCATTGTTCGATCACTCAACAAATTAGTATCTATGTGTTTATCCTGACATTAGTAACTCGTACCAACTAGAAAGATAAACAGAGGTGATGGCCTTTTCAAAACTAGTACGACCTAAGCTAAGAGTCTAACAGCCATGAACATATTTAAAGTACTTGCACCAGACTGAATGATCATCCTATTCTCATCAACCGAGAAACGTTCATCTACAAAGTACCTAGGGACAGTATTCTCAACATAAATGTAAAACCAACATAAATGTAGACAGTATTCTCAACATAAATGTAAAACCAACATAAATGATGAATACATCATATATATTACCATAAAAGGGGATTCAATTACAAAAATATGTACAAAGATAATAGAAATATGGCTTGCAGGGCATATATACACTAATAAACTCCCATTTGCACTAGAGTCATTCATTACAATATCTAAGACCCATCCTATCCAGATGTTGGTCCAATTGATGTTGTGATATGTATTTAGTCATGGGATCAAAAGGGTTCTCGGCTTAAGCAATTTTTTGCACGGCCACATCGCCTCTCCCAATAATCTCCCTTATCATATGGAATTTCTGCTCTATATGTTTGGATTTCTTATGAGACATGGACTCCTTTGCTCGAGAAATGGCTTCATTGTTATCGCAATAGAGAGGGACTGTTGACTCAATGTAAGGAACCACTCTTAGTTTTGTAACAAACTTTTGAATCCAAACTGCTTCTTTTGCAGCATTTAAGGCGACAACATACTAGGCCTATGTAGTGGAGTTCGCAGTGGTAGTCTCCTTAGAGCTCCAACTCACCTCCCCTTTATTACAGATAAACACAAACCCACTGATAGATTTCCTATCATCCATATCTGACTAGAAGTCGAAATCCATAAAACCATCAAATCATAGATCCTCTCCTCCATATATCAAAGCTAAATCCTTAGTCCTTCTCAGGTACTTAAGAATAGCCCTGACTGCAATCCAGTACTACTCACCTGTATTAGACTGAAACCAGCTAGTCACACTAACCGTGTACGTGATATTAGGCCTTGTACACAATATAGAATACATCAAACTCCCAATAGCCGAAACATATGGAAACTTGCCCATCCGTTCCCTTTCCTCAAGTGTCTTAGGATACATCTCTTTAGAAAGGTGGTTACCGTGTCGTATAAGTAATAGTCTCTTCTTGGAATCAAGCATGTTGAATCTCTTCAACACCTTTTTCAAGTATAGACTTTGGAATAACTCTATCATTCTCTTTGCTCTATCCCAATAAAGTCGAATTATGAGAATATAGGTCCCCTCCCCTAAGTCTTTCATAAAGAAAGTATGGGATAACCAAAGTTTTACATATGATAACATTCCAATGTCATTACCCATCACTAAAATGTTATCCACATACAAGACCAGGAAAGTGATTTTGCTCCCACTGACCTTCTTGTACATACAAGGCTCATCAACGTTCTTAATGGAACCATATGATGTAATGGCTTCATCAAAATGATGATTCCAGCTCATCAAGGCTTGTTTGAGTCCATAAATGGATCTCCTAAGCCTGCACATTTTTAAGCCATCCTGGGATTTGAAACCCCTAGGTTGTTCCATGAATAAGTTCTCCTCAATGTGACCATTAAGGAAGGCTATCTTGTCATCCATTTATTGAACTTTATAATCATAGTGTGCTACTATAGCTAATAGGATCTGAATAGATTTAAGCATAGCTACTGGGGAAAAGGTCTCCTCATAGTTAATACCTTGAAGTTGTAGAAAACCTTTAGCCACAAGTCATGCCTTATAGGTCTCAACCTTCTAATATATGCCAATCTTACGCTTATAGACCCATTTACACCCTATAAGAATCACCCCTTCAAGTGAGTCCATTAACTTCTAGATATGGTTCGCATATATGGAATCTATCTAGTACGCATAGTCTCAGGCCATTTAGAATAGTCTATGTCCGACATAGCCTCCTCATAACAAATAGGATCCTCCAAACGATCAATTTCCCCAAGAATAAGTAAATCATGAACATTCTCTAAATGAATTTTGTATCTCTTTAGAGGACGAGATACCCTACCTGATCTCCGAGGAACTACTGTGGAGACATTTGTGACTGGTACAGGCTCTTCCTTGGTTGATCAGCCATAATGATATCATCTTGTTGGATTTCTCTGTACGAGCCCTTATCTAAAGCTATCTTCCTACCCTTGCCGCCTTCTTAAAGAAACTCCTTCTCTAAAAAGACAATATCCAGGCTAACAATAATGGTCTATTATTCCGAAAGATAGAAATAATATCATAAACATCATGTAGGGTAACCAACTAATCTACCCTTCACAGCTCTATCCTCTAATTTGTCAACCTTTAACTTCCTTATATGGGTCGAACAACCCCATATCCTAATGTGTTTAAGACTAAGGATCCTATTATGTCACATCTTATAAGAAGTTGTAGGGACAAATTTGGATGGAACACGGTTCGGAATATAACAAGTAGTCTGCAACGCATATGCCCACAGATTAGTAGGCAAATCTGTATAACCCATCATGTTGCGTACCATGTCCAACAAAGTACAGTTCATCCTTTTTGATACACCATTAAGTTGTGGTGTACCAAGAGGAGTAAGTTGTGAAACAATACCATGCTCCTTTAGTAAGGCTTTGAACACGATACTTAAATACTCCCCACCTCGGTCAAATTATAGGGTTTTAATACTTTTTCCCTTCTGATTGTCCACCGCACACTTGTACTCTTTGAATTTCTCAAAGTCCTCATACTTGTTCTTCATCAAATCTCAAAAGATCATTTTTTTTTTTTTTAATGTGATGAAGTAGAGAAACCGCCTCTAGCCATTGTACTGAATGGGCCACACATATCACTGTGTATTAACTCCAAAATTTCCTTGGCCTTTTCCCCTTGTCCAACAAAGGGTGACCTAGTCATTTTGTCTGAAGACATGACTCGCAAGTTGGATATGATTCAGAACCCAGTGAGTTTAAGATTCCCTGTTTCTCCAACCTTAAGAGTCACTCCTTAGCAATATAACCTAGTCTCAAGTGCCATATAAATTTTGAACTAGAGTTATTCCTAATCATGGTATTAATATTATACATGTTTAGGATTGATTTACCATTACTATGCAAGTGATAAAGACCATCAAGTACATAACCCATTGTAACACCTTGAAATTTCATTCATTTGAGCCTAAATGAATTAGGACAGATTACGAAAATCGACCCTGATAATTAAACAGGCACCTTGGTGCTTCGTTTTTCGAGCAGGTTTAAAAGTGCATGTTTTTAAATGCATTATTGGGATCATAAGCTACATGAATATAAGGAATATTGTTTCAGAATCAAAGTGGGGCAAAAAGATGAATAAATATAAGTTACGAGTCCAATATAAATACTTGAAGTGTCAGGGAGGAAATTCGAATTACCAAAAGTCTAAATGGTATATAAATCTTATTTTTTGTCTTTTTCCTTCACTATCTTTCAAAGAATTTCAAAGGAAATTGATAGAAAACCGAGTAAAACATCCAATTAACCTAATCTACATCAGATTTGAGCAAGGAAAACAAGCAAAATTTGAAGAGGAAGTGACCTAGGGATTCTGCCATACAAAATTAATAAGTAAAATTTTTTATTTGCTTTCTTTCTTAATCTTGGAGAGTTAATAGTAGTAATTATTAAGAAATTTCAGTGTTAAACACATGTTAATGTAGAAATTTGCACTTGATTTTTCATGGTCTTAAAGAATGATTTTGACTAAGTGTAAAACATGAAACATGTTCCAATATATGTTAACTAGCTAGCTATAAAATATTTTTTTTAATTGAATATGTACATTATGAGATGCAACTAAGAAAATAGAACCTGCTCGGATTGACTCTTACACAGGAAAAATGTAAGATTTAGATATTCACCAAACATTGTATAGAGAAGATATTAAGCTGAATTTTGGATATGTTGTAGCTTCATATGTCTAGTTTAATAAGAAAGAAATAATTGAAGTAATTGGATACTTGTAACTAGAGATATATATAATTTAGTAAAGGCAGCCAAAGAGTAATTTTGTATAAAAAAGAATATTATAGCTACTGTAAATTATTTAATTCATAGGAAAAATGATATTTGTTTTAGATGAAATTTTATATAGATCTTAGTACATATGTTAGCAAGGTCTCATAAAAATTTCAGATCAATATGACATTATTTGCTATGGTAAATAATTATTTTATTTCATATTGCTCAGGCTGTCCAGTAAGTGAATGAGTGAGTCTAATTTGGCAACTTGGAGTTTTAATGAGTTTTTTATCGAACTGACAATTTAGGTGAGTTATTTATATATTGTTATGCATGCCTAAATAATTATTTGAAATTAAAAAAATTCATTTGAGAAATTGTAGCCCTTTGGCCAAATGAACATTATTGAATTTCCTTTGATTTTCCCTTGATTTCAAGCTTTGATTTGATTCATTTTCCTTGAACTATTATATGATTTGAAATATCCCCTGTAATGTGAGCATTATTTACTTGATATGTGAAATCCAAATTTTATTGTATAAACCTTTTACCCTTACCAAATTGATGTTTAAATATTGCATACCAAGTGTTCAATGAAATGCCCCTTTGTATTTGTCACTAGCTTACCAATGAATGCTATTGTCGCCAGTGCGGATGACTAGTTTTCTCGTCAGTATAATTGAACCTTCTTGATAACTTTTGTACCTAGCTCAAATTTGAGTTCCATGCTATTTGACTTGTCATTTGATAATCCTAAGACTTGTTCATTGAACCATACTGATATTGATTGAATGAAAGAAAGCAAATGAGTTCATTGAAAGTGTTATTATATTATAATGTTTTTATTGGCCTTTTGGCACCCATATAAGTTCTTTCTTCCTATTTGATATGTTAATATGATAAAGCTACCTTACCGATAGGGTAGTAGATAAGTACCATCGACATTGTGCATAATGAACATTGTAACCCTAGCTGGGAAGGGATAAGTCCTAGCCATAAGGTATTGGCCTGCCTTATGTAATTATATTGGTAGTAATGAGAAAGGATATGCATTCAAGGTTAATTATCTATTATATCTACATGTTTATATTATTCCATTGGCTTATTGATTTTATTCGATCTTTCTATTCAGAGTGATTGTTCAACCATGACCATTATTGAGTACTTTGCTCCACAGTTGTGTTTATATAGTCCTTGACTAGTGTCTATTCATTTTTCCCTTAATTTTGGCTTTTGGTGTGCTAACTAAGAAACTATTCATTATTTACTAAATAGACCATTTAATTTTTTATTATTCATCAATTGAGCCAGTTATTGACTATTTACTGAGTATTTGTTATCTACCTAATTAGAATGTATGGTAATATATATTTGACTCACTGAGTATATTTATACTCACCCTTTTAGTGGTTTAACATTTTTAGATCAAGAGTAAGGGATTCCCATATATTCTTCTTCAATTAGGACCATACTATCTATTGCAATGTAAATGTCAAAGCTTATTCTTTTGCTTTTGTATTCATAGCAGCTCCATGGTACTATATATAGATAAGTCAAAGATGTATAGAATATTGTATAAAGAATAGTTGTAAATGTTATCTAGAATCTATGGTTTATAAAAAATATGAGATTGTTTGATAATGATGACAGATGAATAATATGAGATGATAAGTATAGCATAATTATCACAAGTGTTGACTAATAGATTGAAGAAATTGATTTGTAAGATAGTGATAACAGGGAATAATATTAGGTCATAAGCAAGGGTTCTATGGGTATTGGTAGTCTTGAGCTATTTTCACATCCTAGGACTATCATGTTCCAAAATTAGGATATGATACCCATGCCAACTATTATATTACCAAAATATAAAATACAAACATCTTTCTTAGACAAAATTTTATATCATAACAAAGTTAATATGAATACAAAGATAATATTCCTGTAAGCATTAGCTATATACAAAACATCTTTCAAAAGCAAAATATAATCACAAAGATCAATAGAGGTGGATCCAATGGCCTTGGCTACAATATTAGCTCCATTGCCAATCTTCAGAGTTACCTCCTCACCTCCTAAGCTTTCATTGCTTTCCAGAGCTTAAAAAGATGCACATACATATAAGCTAGCACCTAAATCAAAGATCCATACAATAGATGAATGAAACAACACATCAGAATAGCAAGAAAGAGATATACCCTCTCCTTTCTCCTTGCCTTTACCCTTCCACTTAGGGCAATCATTCTTCGAGTATCCTTTTTCTTTGCAGTGGAAACATCTGCCCTTCGTTGCACCGCCTGCCTTCTTTCCTTCTTATTCTTCTCAAAACTACCTTTGGGCTTTAGGAAATTAGCCTTCTTTTTCTTGCTTCTCCTCTTTTTGGGCTTGCTAGAGGATCCAGCAACAAGAGCCATCACTTTCACTTTAGACTCTCCCTTCATGGTTTTCTCTGCCATGACAAGCAAATTGAGAAGATATACCAAAATGGACTTAATATTGTTTATGTGATAGTTCACAATGAAGCTCGAAAAAGAGTTCAGCAATGATTGAAGTATCAAATCAATCTGGAGGTGGAAATCCATTGTAAAATCTAGGTTCTCGAGAGCCTCGATTGATCCAATCATACACTAGACATGCTCCCCATTGATGCTCCCTCTGTCATCTTTGTCCTAAAAAGTTGCTTAGCCAGGTCGTACCTAGCTGGACGGCTCTTCTATCTATACATCTCGCGGAGATGTATGATAATGTCATCAGCACTCTCCATGTTCTCATGCAGCTTATGTATATCATCCTTCATGGATGACAACATATAGCAACGAGTTGACAAATCATCATCATTCCATTTCTAAAGGGTGGCATGTTCCTCCAGAGTAGCTCCCTCTGATAAGGGCCACAGGATAGGAGAATTTAAGACATATTTGATTTAATCCTTATTAAGAACAATTTTGAGATTTCTGAACCAATCAGAAAAGTTGGGCTTAGTGAGCTTGTGACGGTTAAGAATAGAAGCTATAAGGTTTATAGAGGTATTTGCCATTTTAGATCAAGTGAGTTGCTACAAAAAATAACAAGTTCATTAGTTATCTTATTAATATTTTTTATAACCACTATAAAGATTTGGTCTTTAATCATTTATGATCCTCTCACTAACTTAACGAATTCCACACTTCTAAAATGGAAAATGAAAATCCTGTTGGGTGGATTTTTAGTGAGTGATTGAGTACACAATGTTGTTCTTGCTATTTTGATATTCCACAAGTGAGCAAAACTAACTCATCACATCCAATGTGAGGTTCAATCAATATACTAACTCCTAGTGTTGTAGAAATTTGTCAAGACCTTTTTAAAATATTTTTTTAAAATTATATAATTTTCATTTTTATGATCTATTTAAAAATAATAATAATAATTAAAATTTTAAAAAGTAAGGATTTAAGAATTTAAAATTTATATTTTGATGTCATTTAAAAATAGTAAAAATAAAAGTGAGTTTAATTTGTTGCCTAAATTAATTATTTTAATTTGAGCTTAAATTCATATTTTATTTTATTATACTATTTTATTTTATGCTGTTATTACTGAGCCGAGCTGAGCTGAGTTGAAATATGGTGAGAGTCCAAGTGCAGTCCATTTGATAAGCTATAAGTCAATGAAAAAGAGAATTCTAGAATTAAGGTGTATATGAATCTTTTTATTATTGGATTATAACCTAATTTATCCCTTATATAAATAAATATTAAAATTGCTATGAAAAAAAAAAAGGAAAAAGGAGAAGAGGCTCTCAATTAAAAAAGGGCAAAAACAAAAAAAAATTATCCTCACCCGCAGGAAAACCCCTTAAAGCAAAGGTAAAAACCCTTTCTCCTCTCTTCTCTGGGAGAGGCCACTCTCTTTACTCTTGATTTTATTTTTCATCAGCCATTTTTTCTCTGGATTCTGCTATTTCATCGTAAAATCAGACACCACCGATTTTTTGGGTCTCTGTTTCTCGATTTTGGGGTTTATGGTTCGCGAATCTGGGAGTTGGACCAATTTTCATTTAGTTTTGATCTCTTGAGCTTGATTCTGATTTTGGGTTTGAGCTGTTTATCTCAGTTTTCTGAGAATCGGATACTGGGTTTGGTGGATTGCATTGATACATCTCCTATTGCGGAGCCCGTGTTTCTTGGTTTATTATCAACTATGGCCCTTTGTTTCTCTTGTGATTTCGTTGGATCTTTTTCTTGGTGGCTTGTGCTTTGATTCTTGATTTCGGTCTAGTCATATACACCCACCGAGCTTGTCGGTAACTTTTTACTCCTTTAACCATATCTTGATTTTGATTATTTGTTGACACGCATGAATATATTCATAATAAAAATGAAAGTATGTTCATTAGTTTAGTTATTTTTGTGGCCTTCAAATCTCTAATTTGGATTCATTAAAGCTGTTTTGAGATGGGATTCCGTCTCTATAGCTGAATTTGTTGGGGATTTGATTTGATTTTTTCTCTCTGTAGTGGGATTCCACTACTAGGAGGAAACGACCATGTAAATGCTAAAATATATTTTGAATAAAAAAACAGAAGCTTAATTGGTGAAAATGGAATCAGGTTCTGATATGGGCTTAAATCTGAAAATCAAATAAATGTATAGTTTGTTGGAAGTTGTTTTGGGATTTCGTTGATTCAAGCTTGCTTATAGGTGCATGTATATTTTAAATGGGTCATTGAATATGTTGATTCGATTAATTATTTAAAAAAGGGGATGTGAGAGCCATATTTTCTTCTGTTGATTCTTTGACACAAAATCATAATTTTGGGATGTTGTGATGTGTTACATTCCCCCTTGTTAGATTACAAGATAATTTATAACTTTTTGAGTTATGAACTTTTGATTTCAGTTAATTTGATGTTGGGCTATAAACTTATGTTATACCCTTGTCTATTAGAAGAGGTGGATTTACTGTGAGTCTATTTTGATTGAATTAGCATTTTTCACTTGCAAGCCCTGTGTTATGGTTTAGTTATTGTATGGTATAATATTGTTATTATAATTCAGAATCATGGTAAATTGATGAGTCTGAATTTATGGGTTTATGCTTGAATTTAATTGGTTGGAAGGGTCTTAATGCTTGCCATTATTTCATAAATCTTTTGAAAATTTAGACTGAAAATAACATTCTTAGTTTAAGACCTTGAATTATGCTTTGACGTTTCTATCTGTACCCAGAACTTGCAGTTCGTTGTTAATTGTCATTTTGTAGCTGACATGTTTGGACTTTAAAATGCATAAGATATGAAAATCTGTCCTAATTAGTTTTATCTTTTATATTTTAATTGTATTACATTTTGGATTTTAGCTTTTGAACTTTTTTAGAAGTGTATTTGGGGCGTTTTCTCTTTTCTTAATCAAAGACAATAGAGGGCTTGATGATGACTTGACCTGCATAAATTAACAGAATAATTTAAGGGATAAATTGATTTTTGGCGAGGTGAATTTAAATTTAAATTATTAATTTTGATTTGGCTTGAAACAAGTAGTTTTTATTTAAGGTAAGTTTAATTTAATTAATCCCAGTTTGATACTTCAAATTTGGTTGCCAAATTAAAGAGTGATTTTAAATTTAATGTTAAAATAAATTAGAATTGGAATAAAAATTACCAAAACTTTGAATCCTAAAATTAATTGATTTTAATTTAAATTTGCAACTAATGTTGATGATCCCTTTGATAATTTTTAAGAAATGTAAAATCTAAGCCCATAAAAAATAATAAAATGTATATATTTTTTTATGTCTTTATTTCCCATAAAAAATAATAAAATTTTTTTTTTTTTTGCTATTTTTATTTCTGGTCTTGTTATTCTTTTGTGTTTGTTTGTTTTTAGGTTTTTATAGAGTTTATTTCTTTCAAAATTAAAAGTCGATAGTTTTAAAGCAAATCAATTTTTTTTTTTGTAAACTTCATTATAATTTTTATTTTTATTTATTGCATTATAAAATTTTGTAATTCATGTTAATTTTATAATTTGTAAATATTAGCTTTTTTAGTTTAATGAAATTAATTGTTAATTTATTTTATTATATTTGCAGTTGTCTCTTTTACTTATTTTTTTTTATTTCATTTTGTTTATAAATGATTAAAATAAAATAAAAATAATAAACAAAATTAACTAAATCTAGTTAAGCCCAAATCAAATTCAGTTTTTATTTTCACAATTAATTTTATTTTTCATTAATTTTCACAAATAATTTTATAAATAATTATCAAAAAAATAAATAAAATTGCACCTTATAAATAATAAGGAATAAAATATTTTTAAGGCAAGTTTAATAATTCGAAAATTAACGTGTGAGGTGTCTAATATATCTCCCATGCGTTTGCAATTCTCGAACCCAAATTTTTAGTTTAAAAGACTAAATTTTTAAATGTTTCGGATTATGTTTTTTAAAACAATTCAGTTGTTGGTGACTCCATTTTTATTTTTAAAATTAAATTTGATTTTTCACCATCTTATCATGGTATCGTAAAAATCATTGTGACAAGTGTTATGGACTTAGGTGCACAATGTTGATCTTGGCCTTTGACACTAGTTAAGTTCAACTCATTGGATTTGCGAATCCATATAATTAAACATTGCAAGACTTAGGTGCACAATATTGTTCTTGCTAAGCAATGTTTCTAGGGGCCCACAAGCAACCCCATGCCTTTCTAATAACATGCCTTCCAAGTTAAATATTCCTTCATTTATTTCCATATATTCGATGTTTTATTTAATGTCTATGGAATATGTTACTCCAATGGAACGTCTCAGACTTAGTCCCTTTATTAGAAAATTTTTGAGCTTTATTTTATTCGATCTCACTTTACACATTATCCATTTTCAATTATCTAATGTATATCTAAATGCATAAAACCATATATTCATACATGAATTGAAAATGGATAATATAGAATCGATCATGGACTATTTCTATGGGCATAATTCCTAGCGATAAGGAATTAGGAAGGGAAGTTCTAGGATTCTATCCAAAACAAGTCTTCTCCTTCTACTTGAGAACTTGCTCTATTATGCATCTCATGGTTGAGCTACATTTGTCTTGAAATTTCCATGTCTTCAATTGTGTTATATGATAATCATTCGCATATCAAGGCGAGATTACAACAAATTGCCTAAAAAGCTCAAAAGCATAAAAACATCCTAAAACTATTAATATTACATTCATCCCAAATGAAGGAATAATGATTACAATCCTCCTCATCTAAGTCTATTGTCTTTTGATTAATGTCATTATGACCAGAGTAATATAAAACAATCATCATCTGAAAATGCATGAACCAATTTTATATTCATTAGTTATTTTATATTCCTCATATACATTTTATACAAGTATGTTTGGTCCAACAATTAAGTGCAAAAAGTAATTTTGAAAGCCAAAAATTCAGCAAGCTCAAACCAACCATTTTTCCAATACATATTCACATATTTGCTTGGAAGCAAATTATGTATGAATGATAAAAATAGTTGCTACTGTTATTTAATAGAATTGATATCCATTACTATAATTTTTGATATTTCACCCAAACACACTTGTATATATGGCAAGCACAAAAATATGGATTTTAGCCAAAAATAGATGGCTCTGATACCATTTATAGGCTTGGAAAAATCATATTGGGTGCTCAAAATAATAAACATTGCAATGGAAACAAATAAAAAGATTGAGCACAACTACAAGGATCAATTATTTTATGGCCAAAACACATCATGCACGGACTAACTACATAAAATTTAGGGATTACCTCTTGAAGACCGAAATCAAAATTGACAAGCACACTAAATGTTGTACCTCTAAATAGTCCACAAGTGCTTGTAATTAACTTGGAAATATTTTCCTTGCTTAGGACCCTTGTCTAGGTGTTCTCTTTTGTTCAAGTCCAAAAACCCACCAAAGTACTCCTTAGCAAAGGTAAGAAAACAAGTTAAAAGTTCTTGGTGCAAAAGCACTCCCTATCTAGCATATAATCTCAATATGCAATGGAAAGCAAAGAATAAATGTAGAAGAAAAATAATTTATCTGTTTTACTCTTGAAAATTTGTTCAAGGAAAAAATGAGAGAAAACAAAACGTATTTTCTCTCCCAAATGCCTTAGTGTATTCGACCATTATTCTTTAACAAGCTAATATTTATCTTCTCTTTTTTCCTCTATAAGGAGACACAAGAAAACTTGAAAAGGACAATAATTGTCTTGTGTCACATCATATACTTTGCATGAATGACACGTGTCATACATAATTTTTTTTTATCTTGCATAAATGATAAATGTCACACACAATCATTCTCTATCTTGCATGAATGACATGTAACATACAATTATTCTCTATCTTGCATGAATGACACATGTCACACACAATCATTCTATATCTTGCATGAATTACACATGTAACACACAATCATTAATTAGTTCAAGACACATCACTAGGGAATTAATTAATCTATGGTTAATATTTGATTTGGGCTAATGGAGAATCTCTACACTATCCACTATTTTGGCCCAAATCCTTTCTTCCATCCATTAGTGAATGGGCCCACTAAATAGGAAAAAGTTCATTTACTAATAATTAAAGCCTAAAGTCCAATTATCAAATAATCAAGCTCATTAGGCTATCATCCATTATCTAATGTGGGTTGGACCACTTAAATGGATTAGCCTATTACTATTGCCGGCCTAATGCACCATAACAAAAAACTTGAGTATTTCCAAAACCGAGCGAACAGTTATGCTTGCAATCCCATTAACTTAATAACTCACTCCATACAATTATTTCTAAGACTGAGAGAACTAAACCAAAAGCAAAATACATGTATATTTTACTTTTTAGGTTCATGTTCGACTAGCAATGGAAAATGACATTATCCAGAATGTCACGAGAAATCCTATATTAACTAATCATGGGAACCCCCGTTCCCGATCAGTTCCCATGAATCATGGTTAACCCCTAGCACTACCCAATCGAATATGAATGTACAGATGATAATCCATATTCCACAAAACCTCTAATCGTGATTATCGTGCACTCGGATCCCTTCGTTCAAGGTCCTGATCAATCGGCTATGATCTTGGAATCGTTAAACCCTAATACCGAGATATTATGTCCACATCAAGACTCCATTCTCGACGGTAACACCTTGGCTAAGGATTTCACATTGAGAAGAATCTGCATAGGATCTAAGCTCAGTTCACTCGAAGGGATAAATCCTATCTTGGTCGATCACATGCTCCACTATATAACTAACTAAGGCCACCAAATACCATATTTCGGTGCGTGGCTAGTCTCGTCATGTAAGCAGTAACAAACCTCAACCACCTATATAAGTGATATGCATTATCTTAAGTCAAGGACACCAATATCAACATACTCACATGAAAATTTGAAAACTTCATTATGGAAAAGGATGAAATAATTAGTGATATGTACAAAAGGTTTACTAAAATTGTAAATGGCTTGAAGGGCCTTAATAAGGTATTCACCCAAAAGAAGCTCATTACTAATCTCTTAAGATCACTACCAGTGAAATTTGATGCCAAGATAGATGCAATTTAAGAATCAAAGGACCTTAGTTTAATGACCCTTGAAGATTTGGTGGGAAATCTCATGACCTTCGAATTGAAACTAAGTAATAAAAAAGCCACAAGGGATAAAGAAGATGAAAGATCTTCCAAGAAAGAAAAGGGATTGCCTTGAAAGCAATGTTGGAAAGAAAGAAAGAAAGAAAGAAAGAAAGAAAGAAAGAAAGAATCTTCTAGTGAAGAGGATGAAGATGAAGAAATTGCCTTACTTTCAAGAAAGTTTGGCAAATTCATATCCAGAAATAAGTTCAAGAAGAAAGGATTCAATGAGAAGAAGAAACAAAATGAAAAATAATGAAATAATTTACTATGAATGCAAAATTCTGGTTCATATGAGGATGGATTGCCCCAATCTCAGGCAAAAAAAGAAGAAAGAAAAGAAATATAAGAGATTTAGAAAAAGGAACAAAGCCTATACAGCTTGGAGTGGAAGCGATACTTTAAGTGATGAAAAAGAAGAGAAGATCAATTTATTTCTCATGGCATTAGAAGATGTGAAAACTACCAATAAGGAGCTTCTTGAGGTAAATTTCAAACCTTATACTCTTCATGAATTAGAAAATGAAATAAACTTATGGAAAAAAAAATTTGCATATCAAGAGAAAATAAAGTTTTAAAAAAAAAAATTGTTCAAATTGAAACTTGAAGTTGAAGAAGTTTTACCAAAAGAAAAAACAAGCTTCGATAATGAAAAAAAAAAAAAAAACAACAACTAAAATTGTCAATTTGAAAACGATTATTCAAAACTCATGTGTGAACATGAAAAGATCAAGAGTGAATTTAAAAGCTCAAATGAACTTTTAAGTAAGTTCACCGAAGCAATCAAAACTCTTGAAAAAATCATAACTTTACACAGAGTATTTTTTTTATAAAGCCAGATTAGGGTACTACACTAATTTGAAAGTCAACAAGGTTAACACCTTTTTTAAAAAGAAAGTGATGAATCCTAAAAGAATTATAAAATGCAATTATTATAAGCATTATGGTCATAATATACATAGAGATCCCACTAAATATATGCAACCTTACTTCATAAAAAAGGTGTGGGTTCCAAAATGACCAATCCAAATTGATGAGAATGTAAAAGTTCTCAAATATACTAACATGTATGAACATAAAGGAATTTGGATACTAAAGAAGAGATGAACTATTTTTCATTTTATATATCCAAAAATCAAAAAAGGATAATTGGATCATGGATAGTGGATGCTCTAAACATATTGTCGGAGAAAAATTCAAATTCATTTAGCTCAAGACAAAAAGTGAAAATGTGAGTTTTGGTGACAACTCCAAAGGCAAAGTTGTTGGTATTGACTCAATTGACAATGGTGATGTATCCATATCCAAAGAGCTCTTTGTTGATAAATTAAAACATAATTTACTTAGTATTAGTCAATTATGTGATATTGATTATAAAATCATCTTAGAATCTTTTCTTTGTGAAGTAATTGATATCATAACAAACAAGACAGTTTTCGTTGGACATCGCCAAGGAAATATTTATGTTTTGAACCTAAAGATTGCATATAATGGAAAGTTTTATTTATATGCATCAAAAGATGAATGACTCATCCTTATCACATAGGAGATTAGGTTATAATAGTATGAATGTAATTTCAAAATTTTCAAAAATAAATTTAGCCAAAATTGATTTTCAAGAAAGAAAACCTTTATGATGCATGTGTTAAACACAAACATTTTAGAAGTTTTAAACCTAAAAATATTATTTCAACTTCTAGACCACAACAACTTTTACACATTGGTCTTTTTGGTCTAATTAGAACCTTTAGTTTTAGTGAAAAGTATTATTGTATTGTTATGGTTGATAACTATTCTAAATTTACTTTGGGTGTTTTTTTTTGCTCATAAACATGATGCATATTATGAATTCATTTCATTTTTAAAATTTTTACAATATCAAAAAGTTATTCTATTTATAGTGTTGACACTATATTTTGTCCAGATAATTTTTATTTTTTTCAAAATTTTTTAAAAAAATATAAAAATTAGTTTTGCTTAAATTTTGAGTTTTTTGGAAAATTTGTCAAAAAAATTGTATATATAGTAAATGATTTAATAGAAAAAAAGATTTTTGATATATATTTTTAAAATTTTATTTGATATTTTTATTAAAATTTTTGATTTATCATTTTAAAATACAAAGTGATACTAAAATTTTATTTTTAAATTTTTATTTGAAGTTTTTAATTAATTAATTATTGTTTGTTTTAAGTATATATAATAATAATATAAAAAAGACAAAAACGGTGTGTTTTAAGAAATAAAAAAAATCCTAAATTTAACTAAGGGAATTGTTTTTTTTTTTTTTAACCCAACCCAAGCCTATATATAGATTAGTATAATTACACGAAGGAGAAGGAGAAAAAAAAAATGAAATTGGGAGCAAAAAAAAAATGAAAACACAGAGAAAAATCGACAAAGTGGAGCCCCAAAGAGAGAAGAAGTAAAAAAAAAATAAAAGAAGAAAATCAATGAATGGAAACGGAGAAGCAAGAAACAAGAAATTTTTGGGGTAATTTTTTCATCGTTTGTTGTCTTCTGTTGAAGCTTTTGTTTGGTTATGGTGCTTTGGCTCTTGCTTTGTTTCTCTAATTTCGCTGGGGGTTCATCGGCTCAAATCGCGCAAAACCTGGGTCTATCTCTTGTTCTTCCACGATCTCCGTTGGTAGCTTTCTAAACCTGTGCTATGCCTTTATTTTTCTACCGTTCGATATGCATGTACATAGTTATATCCATAAAGAAAAATAAAAATTATATTTACTTTGATTAAAATTTCAAGCCATTCAATCTCAAATTGGGTTCACTGAAAGGGTTGGAATGGGTGTCGTTCCTTCGCTTTTGGATCATATTTTGAGGTTTGATATTCATCTGTGTGGTGGGTGTCGCCACAGAGTAAGAATAACCTATAAAAAAGAAAATGAAATCAGAAATTGATCTATGAAAATGGGACCTACTATGGATTTGGGCTTAATAATTAATTTAAGAATGTTTGAATCTGTAATTTTCATTTTAATTTTTCTGATTTGAAATATATTAATTGTGATAATTTTATGTTTGAGTTAGATTTTTTTGTTGCTTTGAGCACTGGGACTTTTCACAGCAATTGGATAAGTATAACATGAGTTAGATGTAGAATGCTCTAGATTGTCAGGATGAGAATATTGAATAAAGACTTATAAGATATAATCCTAGGTTTAAGAAATATGAGAAATTTAATGAAACTAAAGTTAAAATTAACCTAAGTTATGTGAATAAGTCTTAATCTTATGTTTAATTGATATGCAGATTTAAAGGATGGAGATGATATAAGTATAGGTTTTAAGTAAAGTGAATAGTTAAAGTTACTAAATGAGGTGAGTTACTTATACATCATTTAATCATGTTCCTTATCTTAATGTGATCTATTGTAATCATATGTGATTGGTCTTCATTTGACTGATTGCCTTCTTGATCATTGACCATCAATGTTCTCCAAAGTTCCGAATCTAAATTAATCGATTTCCATTGATTTACGATTGAAATCAATTGCCTATTGAATGGTTTCTATTAAGTATTTGCTTTGTGAAATCGAATCTTATTAAATTTGTTCTATAAGCCCTATAGTAATGTACACAAAATATTGACCAGATGCAATATTTAATGTTTTTGAATGACCACCGTTGCACCTAACTGATTCTTGAATATTTTGTTCATTGTTGTATTGTTTATGGAACCGATACCATGTTCACTGAACTATAATGTCCTTGACTGATCAATGAGCAACCACTGAAAGTGTATTGTATTGTTACCAATGATTACTGGATACCGCTAATCAACTGATTTTGAAACCCATTGGCTTATCTCCTATATGGACTTGACAAAGCTACCGCATTGACGGAGTAGTTGATAAATACCGTCGATATTGTGCATAATGAAATCTTTATACTATTTATCCTAGCTAGGAAAGGACTTGTCCTAGCTATAAGGCCTGACCCGCCTTATGTATCTCACTGATACTGATATACTGTTACTATTACTATTACTATTACTATTACTATTACTGGCCCATTATCTATCATTCTCATATCCTTACATGTATATATGTGTTACTGTTATCAAATTGTTTAGCGACACCATTTTTTGCCACCCATTCCTTTCACCCATGGCATTTGGTGTGCAAAGTGCCGATTTCTAAAATATAACATTGACACCCCTTTTGCCTATTCTTCTTATTCATCGTTATTTACTTAACTTGATAATCCTATTGTTTTACTTTTTCATTATTACCCACCTAATCCTTATTCAACGATACCATTTTATTATTGTTCATTACTTTTACTTGTGAATTTGATACCGTAAACTCGGCTATCCAAAGTTATTCATTATTGTTGTTTATTTTTTCCACACATGGTATTTGATGTATAAATTGCCCTCCTATAAAATGTGAACATTGATAACCCTTTTATTTATTCTCATGAATCATTGTCACCTATTTATTTTGATAACCCTTCCATTTGTTCCTCTATTGTTACCTATTTAATGTATATGTTTAATGATGTATAATTAGCTCACTAAGTATTGTTATACTCACTTCATAGTTATTTATTATTTTACAGGAACAAATAGTAGAAGCTGCATTCCAAGTCACTTCTTCCTTCGACTGGGGATATCGAAGAATCTATGGTAATTGTAATATCTTGTGAAGTCAAAAGATAAACTCTTTAGAGCTCCATGGTACTGTGTATAGATAAGTAAATAATGCATAGGGTACTATGTATATAATCAAACTAATTAACATGTTATAAGCATAATAAGGTTTAGAAATAAGCGAAATGATAGAAACACATGGTTAATAAGATAAGTACTATGTGATTATAATTGAAACAAAGTATGTATGATTGGAAATAAAATTCACTATACATATTATGAAAATTGATAAAAGATTAATTGAAATTGATATGTTCATAGGTTCTATGGGTATTTGGCGACCTTAGGTTTACCTCTGCTCTAGGACTGTCATGCCCCTTACAATAAGATGTGACAATAATCTTAACATACCTTCCTCATCATTTTTCTCACCCCAATGGAAAATATCAAATTATAGGGTACTTCACTTCTTTCACCTTAAAATTCAAACTCTTCACCCGAAGGTGGTTTCAAGATAATATTCTTTCGATTACACTCGATGGTAGCAAAGTTCTTGGATAATCAATCCATGCCTAAGATCACCTGAAACTCCAACAACGACAATTCTATCAAATCCACTTCTATATTCCTACCATCAATACTTACTACACAAAAGAGATATACATGCTAAATTTCAATCTTCTCCTCTAATGGAGTGGGCACAACCAATGCATTCTCATGAAACTCACACAACATATATATTTTCTTAGTAAAACATGATGACATGAAAGAATGATTAGTTCTGCAATCAAATAAAACTCTAGCATTTTAAGCTTGAATAGGAAGAATACATATAACAACTTCATTAGAGACTTGGGCTTCCTGTTGGGTTTGTGCAAATACTCTTCCTCTTCCTCAACCCTGTAGGAGCTTGGTTTGAACTTGACTTGCAGTTGAACCTAAACCTTTGCCAGCTTCAACACCTCTATTCATTTGGCCTTTACCTAAACCATTTTGATTGCCACTACTCCCCACTCTCTCCATCTGAATTGAAGATTGAGATGATGAAGGTCTACCAATAATCACCATTTTAGGGAAATCCTTCATGAAATATCTAAGCTGATAATTGTGAGGCCTCGCCTGAACGCTTCATCTGATCCACTCGAGAAATCAGAATGCTCATTCAGGAGCTTGATCACACGGGTGAGCGGTTGTCGATTTTTTTGTTTTGAAAGATTGATTGTGATTGATTTTATGTTTTGAAATCTATTTTGAGAAGTCGCCACATTAATTTATTTTTTATGATAAAATATAAGGTAAAACCCAAAATTGACTCCACTTATAAGCACAAGGATAAAATGGACTAGACCTTTGAACCGAGTTGGGACTAGACCTTTGAACCGAGTTGGAATCAGAGACTAGGTTTTCGATATAAGAAACTTATACTTGGCTTTTTAATTAATTCTGACATAAAATGTTATTTTTGTAATTAGTTTAATTGCATGACATTTATTTGGATACAAAGCAGTAAATAAATCATACGTTCAAAGCGATAAAGAAATTAAAGCAGTTTACATGATTAAGAGTTGAGAATATTAATTCTAACCCTTAAAGGTTTTAAGTTAAACACATATTCCTTAATATCGCCTTAATTGGAGATATTAACTCTAACTTTTATGGGTTCTATATTAATCACGAATTCTCTAATTAGGAGCAAAAGCAAGAAAACGGTGAGCAAAAGGAAGAAAAGGGTGAGCAAAAGGAAGAAAATGGGCAGCAAAAGCAAGAATAGGGTGGACAAAATATTTTTGAATTTTTTGGATTTGATGCTTCATATAGAAGCATGCCTACATATCCCTTCAAATGGGAATTAAAATCTACGTAGTTCGCCTTTCTTGTAAAGGGATTTTGGGTTTGGTTTGAAAATAAAGTTAACTTTTGGTCGTTTTAAAAGTCAGTATTGGTTTTGATCCATGGTATGATTCGTGATAAAAAAAGTATGATCTTGAAAGTCTGATTATACCTTTCTTTGAGTTTTACGAGTAAACAGTGGTCGAGTTGTCTTTCCGGACTAGAGTTCCACTGGTCGATTTAAAGGAGTGGAATTAGGTAAGTGCGCTTGTCTTGCTAAATTGATTCAAAGAGAATCAATTCAGGGCTCTATTGGCCAATGTCGGTCTTCGATTTCTTTAATTCAAAGAGAATTAAAGAAATTGGTTTATACTCCAAGAGAGTTAAACTATTTATGTATAAGAGAATATTTCTTAGAGGGAAAAAAGAGTGCTTGCTAAGGACAAGTGTACTTAACAAAGCAAAAGGTGTCTCAAATGGTGATGGAAGGGGGTATTTATAGGGCTAACAAGGTAAAATCATCAAAAATATGCTGGAGGAGAACTAGTTATCTCACGGTGGCCTGGGTGGTGCCATCAGACACAGTTGGCAATAAAGTTGCTTCATGATGGCGACACAAGGGATGAAGATGCGTAGCAGTAGGGTAGCTGCTAGTGGCGCTGCCAGTAAGAGGAGTTTTTACCACCAACCACACTAGGCGGCGCCACCAATAAGAGTTGGCGCCACCAGGGTTGGCTCCTGCAGGCTCCAACTTTTCTCATCTATTTTTGGTATGTTCCGAGCACTGCGAGTTCCATCGAGTCTAGTATAGCTTCGCTTAACTTCCGAGGGTGCGAAATCATGGGTTCATAGCTGCCCCCATCGTGTTGGGCGATTCTGACAAGTGAACACGATGGTGGTGAACCAGGATACTTTTATCTGTTTGAAGTAAGAAAAATGTGTTTGGAGGTTGTTTGAGGCTGTTTGTTGTCATGAGGGTCTATTTTGCTGAGTTTGGATCAATTTTTTTTTATTTTTTTGATATTTTCCTTTTTTGGTGTTCCCTGCAAAATAGAAGCATTATGAGTTAGATTTAGGCAAATGATAGCTCTAAAAATAGGAAAAAATAATACGGACATGGCAAAATTGATGAATCCACAATCTGAGGTGAAACGGGTCAGATATCGCATTCCCACGCATTTGTGACAAGTCACGGGATGTATTGGCCATTTTAAGATTCTTCAAAAGCTATAAATAGGGGGCTCCCCCTCCCATTTTGACGCAGCGGAATATCAATGAAAAATCAGAACACTATTACAATTCGTTGATTCGTGCACGAATACCGAAAAGTAACCTTCTATAACCTATTGATTTTAGAAATACCAAGAAATAGGCATCAACTTCGTGTTTCTAGGAAAAACGAAACTAGAAGAAAGTAGGGTTTTTTTTATTATTCGCAAAAATTGTTTCTTACAAAGCAGAATACGCATATATATATATATATATATGCTAAAAGGAAAATAAAACCTTAATGGGCTTAACAAGCTTCGGCCCAAAATAATAAAATAAAACAGTTTACAAAAAAAAAGGAAATGAATGCGCATAAAACTTCAAGGGCTCCGTTCGGGCTTTAAACAAATGATTTTGGGGTCAAAACTGGGTCGTGCTAGGTCTTCCTAGCATTGTTCTAGATCTCTGAACGAGCTTTGAAACAAGTACTCATGGGTCCTGTGGCTCATCCTGTGCTGAAAGTTATGGCCTTTTAAAGGCGACTTGCGCGGAAGGCCCTATCTTGCTTCTTCAAAAACTGTAAGGCCCGTTCCTCTATCTGCTGGCCCGCATCACATCCTGTGCTGAAAGTTATAGCCTTTTAAAGGCGACCTGCACGAAAGGCCTTATCTTGCTTCTCTAAAAACTGTAAGGCTCGCTCCTTTATCTGCTGGCCCGCATCACATTTCTTCACTTTAATTTCATACTCTCTCTCTCTATAGTATTATTCTCTCTAAGATATCTCTCTATTTTTATCTCCAAAACATCTTCAGTTTTCGGCAACGTCACGAGATACGAGGCTCCTTTGATGAACCCAGATCCTGAGAATCTGTTGCAGGAGTCGGAGTATCACGTGTCTTGGATGGGACAAATGAAGGTATTTTTTTCTTCTTTTTGCTCATCTATTTTTACAATTGTTACTGTATTTATTTATTTTCCTTCTTTGTTTTTGACAATTCATTAGCCTTAAGAACAGGGGTGCCAGGTCCAACTTGGCAAATGTACTTACTATCTTAGAGAAATATCTCCTTATGATAGAGATGCTGGAACCAACAGGGTTCCATCTGTTTCTGAAAGTAAGCCCCAGTTCTGGGAGTCATCCTAACCTTATGAATGCTCTAATCGAAAGGTGGTGAGATACCACAAACACATTTCATTTTCCTTGCGGAGAGCTGATTGTCACTCTGGTTGACCTATGCATGTTGGCAAGCAATAGGTTCGAAACCCGTTCGATTTATTGTGAGGATTGGAGGGAGAAGTACTCCTCTAAGCAGATGGATCATTTTTTCAGCACCAACTTGCCTCGAGGTCGCACTACAGTTCCCCAATCTTGGCTCGTGAAGCAACTGAGGGTGATCAAGTCCTATTCTGAGTTTGCAGACTATAATGAGATCATCGCAGACTCATGGTTATGATCATTATTTGTTACACCTTTGGGCACACTCGTTAGAATGCAATGGATTTAAATCTCATAGACAACCTTTTGGACATGACTACTCTTTGGGATATGACTGGGAGGCTTTGTTCTGAGCATAATGTACCAGGAGATGACTGACCTGACATGTGGTTGGATGGACTCACGTTATTTGGGACGTAAGCATTAACCATTTGTTTACTCTGTTGTTCTAATTACTATATGTTCGTTCTACTTGCTATATGTTTGCTCTAATTTAGCCATCCATTTGCTATGATCATTGTCTGTTCATTTTGATTCTTATGAATGTTATATGTTTCATCCATCTTGCCTATTTTGTCTGACTGTCTGTACTTACCTAACTATCTGACTGTTTATTATATCTGTACTATATGACTGTTTATCTGACTATCTGCTATGTTTGATTATCTATTCTAACCTTTTAGTCACTGTCAGTCTGTCTAATTGTCTGTACTATCTATTTTGTCTAATTGTCTGTATTGTTTGACCGTTTGTACCGTCTATTCTATAGGTTTGGGTCTACGAGTACTTCCTTTTCATTGCATCTATTTGGAATTTGCCCAAGCTGGATAAGTTTCTTGTTAGTTGTGGATGAAAACTGGATAATTGGGCTAATACTGACAAGTGTAACTTTGCCACCCTCCAGGATTTTTTCGGAACTTTATATCCTAGCCAGATATTTTAGCTTTATTCTTTATGTTTTCATACTCCTTTTTGTTCTAACAACACCCTATTCTTGCATATTTTGTTAAAGCCTTATGTAGATAGATTGCATCTGTTGCCGCCAGAACTGCAGTCATGCCAGCACTTCTCCATATGTCATGTGGTTCTCTTATCTCTCTTTTTTCTTCTGTATTACCTGGGGAGTGAATCAAGCCTTATATTTTGGGTGATCAGAAATTGCCTCAACATCCTCCAATTGACATGCAACAGGGCCACAGGATTCGAGCCACTGAAGATGCGTATAATGGACTCCCATGGCACATGTTCCACAAACTCGGGGACTCTTATGTTGTTTTCTGCAATACCTGTCTAATGGGTAGAGTTGGTGATCCTTGTTGGCTGAGGAACTAGTATACTATTGCTACTTCTGCTACCGAGCCCATTGTCGGCTTTTCATCCAGGCCTCTTATCGAGCCTAGTATTTATACCTTTAGTGGATTTCCCTTACCCAGTGTTGCCCTTGGATTGTCTTCGAATAGCTCGACTTGGATGACCAATTTTTGGGTGTCGGGGGAGATTCCTTATCCTGGTCGCGATGGTAGGACCTACATCCATCAAGTTTTGGAGTCAGCAAACCTTTGGCTCATGCCTTTTCTAGAAGGCAGAGAGATATTCTTTTATTCAACTCATACTTTGCTTCTAGAAGTGATCTTTAACAACTATTTCTGACTTGTGTCTATTTTGCTCATGCAAGTCCCTTTTAAATGGGCTCAACATACCTATTAGATGGTTTGCAGGATGGAGATGGACCTATGCAATATGTTGACTTGCATCGAGTTTGAGGGTGACATGCCTCAGGGGTCGGAGGATACCCGACAACATTGTCGCCACGATCGCTAGCTTATTACGTTTTCTATTTTTTTCGTTGTGCTTCTTCTGTATTGGGTTAGTTTTGAGGAGCTAACGATGAACAATGCTATGTATGTTTGATGCATATTTTCTCTTGTGAACGATGTTTGATGCATATACTTAATGTTTAATGTATGCACTTGATATGTTGTCTGTTTTGGATGCTCTATGCAACTGAAATGCAAATGTATGCGATTTTAATGTCCGAAAAAAATGAATTTATACAATGGGATGTAGCTAAATGCATTGAGGTGCCTTATGACATCTCAAAACACTTGAAAAAGTAACCGAACTGAAAAAATTTATTGAAATTCGAGAGGCTCGCACTTTGCAGCCAGCTAGAGGAAAAAATACTGCTAGCTGAACTGGTGGCAGCCGCCAAACATTGACGGAGCCTCCAGTTCTGTCTGGTGGCAAAGCTTCCTCTGGCTGATGGCACCTGACCTGGGCTACCCTACCCTCTTGGCTATAAATACCCCCCCTTTTTTTTTTACAATACCCATGACTCTTTGTCACATTAAGCCTCTTTTTTTCTCTTGATCTCTCCAAATGGAACCCTATGTCAGCTATAGTATGTTTTTATGGACCAAAGCCCTAGATAAGGGAGAGAGGATAAAGTTGGGACGTTATGGAATTAATTTGGTCTTGACTTTGTGGGTTGTAAGAATCGATTGGGATATACTTGGGGTATGCTTGAGGTTCTGGGATTTGACTGACCACGTGTTTCATTTTTGTGCGAGTGTGGATGAGATTTTCCCCACACTCGAGGAGTTCAGTTTCATATTAGACAGCGACCCTAATGATGGGATGGCAATTGTAGAGTATCGAGTGGGTTATTTTCAGTCTTTCCAATATCTATTACTGTTGAGCCGGGACAAGGCCAGCTGTATAGTGATGAGCGATCGGATTCATCTGATGGTTGTCATCGCTGAGTTAATAAAGTCAGGGGACCTCAAGATATTGTTATGTTTGATAGCTGGTTTCTTGTTCACCAGCTCGCCAAGTTGGGGTGATATCAAGATAGTTGAGTTGGTTGCCCATATGGGGCAAGGGCTCTCCATTACCAATATCATTCTAGCTGAGACTCTACATTGTCTGGATAGCAGATATCAGTCTGAGTGGCTGTGGACCGTTAGCCTGGTGATCCTCCAGGTAAGAAAATGATTCTTGCTATGAATGATTTTCATGTTTTTGTTTGTTTGCTCTGCTTTCTCTATTTTTTTAGCTGTCTGTTTATCTATTTTGTCTGTTTTTGGTTTTCTGTTTTGTCTATTATGTTTGTTTTTTTTCCAACTTGTGTTATGATTTTCATCATTTTTCAAGTTTGGTTTAAGGATCATCTCCAGGTAATGGCCCCTCTGAATAGGATGCCTTACACGACTACGAGCTACATGATGAGGAGGACATTTGTCCTTTTTGATTATATGAGAGAGTGGATTGGTTGGCTATTAGAGTTGGGTCAAGAGGATGTTTTGTGGTTTAGTTTCTGGTACAGGTGATAGGTGTAAATTATATATATATATATTTTACCCAAATTATTTAGGGTTTTAGGTTTTTCTTTTTTATTTTAATTAGTATTTATCTATTTATTTTGCACTTATATTGGATTTATCATTTTAGGAATATATGGAAAAATGAGTTAAAAATTACTGTTTTTAATGAAGACATGGGCATGTCTATCAGGAGGCATGGGTGTGTGTTGGGCTGGAAACTTATAAAAGGAGCTGTGCGTTTTTAGGGTAAAGGGAGCATAATTTTGGAGAAAAAACAGAGGTGGCTACTGCAGAAAACATAGGAGATTAGTGAGCGAGCAATCAAGATTAAAAGAGATCCAAAATAAAAAAGACTCACTCTCTAATATTTTCCGTTATGGTTTCTACCTTGTTTTCTTTGATTTTTGTTAGATTAAATATGAACTAAATTCCTTTTTAGCTAATGCTATAGAAAGCCTAAATTATACAATGTTTTGAAATTAGTTAATTTAATCAAGGTAATTTTATTTTCATATCTTTGTGAATTATTGTTCTTAATATTATTAGGAGTTTGATCACCTTTTAATTGAATTGATTCATATGGATGAATTGAGAGAATATTTCATATGATTGACTATGGTAATTCATGATGTGAATTGAATGATATTTTCACGACTCGATTTCGGATCGCAACGGTCCTAGGATGCAGGAGATGCCAATGGCGACCAGCACCCGTAGAACCCAGTATCACATGCAAATATCTATAACCATCAATTAATTTATCCATTTACTTAATTACTATTCATTTTGCAATTCTGTAAATTGTCTGTAATTTTATACTGTTGGCTGTAACATCCATCATCACATATCTTATCAATACTCATATATCATAAAATATCATACATTCATGTTCATATCCTAACTAACCCATACATATCCTATGAAGCAGCTAGAACATGAACATCAAAATACTGTATTTAATATAATTATATTGCTATCAAAAGACTGCATAAATCCACAGAGTGTCTGAAATTGGGAATCTGCTATCTACTCCGCACCTGAAATGGTAAGCAAGGAAAAAAGTGAGTATATAAGATACTCAGTGAATCTAATATGCATCGCCAATAAAAAATACTTTGGATCAATAGTAAATGTTAACAAAGGAAGCAATGAAGACAATCTGTTCAATATAATCATATTACAAAATCAATAACAGGGAATGACAGATAGGTCAATAATCATATCAAAGGAATGGTATCACATGGGTAAGACAGATATAGGGCCGTGAAACACGTAGACTATGTGTAATCACACGGTCAATCACATATAAATGAACATAAGGCTGATTAGGTCTTATAGCTAGGACCATTAACCCTTCCCAACTAGGGCATTAATAAACAATGTGCACATTGCCAGCAGTATGTACCCACTACCCTGTCGGAGCGGTAGCTCTGTCAAACCACATTAGGGTCAATACAAGTGTGAAACATGTCATTAGATACCATTATGCAACAATGATATCACCAAGTAACAATATCTCAATATAAATCGTTTCAAGTAGCAATTTAATCAATGAAATAGCAATAAGCAATAGATATGCAATGGCATTTGGTTTGGTAATTAACAATGGTATGGAACATAGGTTGGTTATACATAGGCAAATGGTAGGAACAATTGGCATGTCAATGTTGCTGGCGACAATGGATTCAAATTGGTAGGCCTATGGAGGAAAATGTGATAGGCCTATGGCAAAATAACTAGGCATTTCATCAAACACTTGGTGTACATTATGGAATGGACAATTTGGCTAGGTTTGGGTGCACCTCTAACATTGCCCCAATACACACCAACAAACCACATTCAAGGTTTCACAATAGGCAATAAATATACAACATTTAACAACATTCAAAGGATCAAAATGGCTAAGGAATTCAAAGGAAAAACAAGCAAAATCAATGGCAATGAATATACTAAAGGGCATTCGGCCAAAATGGGTTCAACACAAATGGTTTCCAATTCTCATTCCAATGCATTAGACATGTTAAATGATGCATATTAAACTCACCTAGTACTCCAAATAGTTTTGGAAAATTGCTTTCCCACTAATTGCTTTAAAAGAGGCAAAATTGGCAACTTTAGTTTTCTTGATTTTATACAGCAAATAAATTATAAATTAATCATCCATTAGCCTCCAATTAACATAATCTAAGCTTAATTAACATAAACCAACACTAATTCAAATAGTCAAATCACACAACTTCCATTAGGGTCTGGAAATGAGGGAAAAGGATTCAAATGCATAAATTGATGCAATCAAACACCATACCCATCTAATTCATCATCTAAATCATCTAAACAAATCAGAAAATCAAACAAACTAATTTTTTACCTCACTTCGAAGATCCAGCCGAAATTTCCCTTCAAATATTCCTTGATTTCCTTTGTGATTTCAAGGAAGAAATGGGTTGGAAATGGAAGAACATGGTTTAAATTCAAGATTTCTATAGTTTTTCTTAAGGATTCAAGCTTGGAAAAATGGAGGAAGGAAGGAAGAATGGTTCATCCACTTTAAGGAAGGAGGAAGAAGATGGCCAAAAATGCTAAGGCATTTCTTAAATATTAAGTTAATAATGGTAAATTATATTTTAGTCCTTAAACTATCAAGTATTCATACTTTGACCCCAACTTTTTCTGTAATTTATTCTGACAATTCTGTTGAGAATTAGATTTCAAAATGGGGATCCAAAAGACTTATTTTTATTTATACTTATTTATAAAAATAGTTTCAGAACCATTCTGAAACTCAGACTGACCACTTTCCACTATACTACTCAAAGTTTCATTTATTTATGATTTTGCCATCACTTACTTTTTTAGTGTTCCTAAATATTTTTTACCTCTTTCTTTTTACCATAATTACACATGCATTAGTATGATCCTTTACCCCTAGGTCATAATAAAAAATTCATCTGTTGATCGGACTGCTATTTTCTATACAGTGTTTTCGACACCAACGATTTCCAGAAAAGAATTCCATTTGCTTTCTAACTGTGTCTCTAAAATTATTTCTCATCATTTCAATACTTTCAAACCATAAACTGAGGACTAAATCATGCATTCAAGGTAGGGTTTCCTAGGGTATTACAATCTACCCCCCTTCAAATAAATTCGTCCTCGAATTTAAATTAAACACATACCTCATTGATGGAACAGGAATGAATATTTATCCTTCATCTCCTGCTCGCTCTTCCAAGTGTACTCCTCTATCGATTGATTCCTCTAAAGCACTTTGACCATATGAATTTTCTTATTCCGCAGTTGTCTGACTTATCAATCAACTATTTCTACTGGAAATTCCTCATATGACAAGTCCTCATTAAGCCCTGCATCCTGCATCTCCTATACATGTGACGGGTCCAATACATACTTTCGCAGCATAGAAATGTGGAATACCGGATGAACATAGCTCAGATTAGGTGGAAGAACTAATCTATAGGCCACATTGCCAATCTTCTCAAGAATCTCTAATGGACCTATAAATCTTGGTGACAGCTTCCCTTTCTTTCCAAATCTCATGATACCTCTCATTGGTGAGATCTTAAGGAAGACATTATCACCAACTATAAAATGTACATCCTTCTGCTTCGGATCGGCATAACTCTTCTGCCTATTGAAAGCGGTCTTCATCCGATCTCTAATCATTGGCACCTTTTCCATTGTTACTTTAATCAACTCTGGCTCCTCTAGCTGCTTCTCTCTTGGTTTCACCCAGCATACTGGAGATCTACACTTCCTACCATATAGTGCTTCATATGGAGCCATACCAATGCCACGATCCACTTTTGGGCCGCGAAGGTCCTAGGGCACGGGTAGACTTAAGATCACTGAAAACCCGTAGAACCCATGAACAATCCATTTATCAATCATTCAATCAATATTAATGCTTAAAATTCATTTATTACTTATAAATTTTACAAAAAATTTGCTAGAGTTTCCTTTGAATTTTTAATACTATTTCAGACCCAAAATCGGGTCTTTCAAAAATTACACAGCATGTACAAAAAATATTTTTTTTACACTCAATAATTTGCCTTCCTTATACCCTCAACTTCACAGTTTCTCAGACATACATAGCACTTCTAAATCTCTTTTAAAACATATAAATATTATTTTAGCATTTTCAGTATCACCGTCTCTATCACTTCACTATCATTGTCATTATCAATCATTATACATTACACATTATATTTTTTAATGTCACTGAATTATCAATTATTTTAATGTTCATACATCATTATAGTACTTAATCATCTAATTATACACAGTACCATAAAGCTCTAAGAATTTGTTACTAATGACCTTTAACAAATGCAATTCTACTTCGATGTACTTGACATCCCAAGTCGGAAAAGAAATTGACTTGGAATCAGCTTCCTTTATTTCATCCCTATAAAAATTATAAACCACTATTTGGTGAGTATGAAATACTCAGTGAGCATGAAATACTCAGTGAGCATGTATACATAATTAAACAGTAGATATAAACATATGATAACAAAAGGATAACAATGGTAGTCAAGTATCAATAAATGCAATGAAGAATATCAGTATATTTAATTAACATGTCAAGGTTAATTAATTTGCACACTGAATTTCTTTGGAAGTTTGGAACAGGTAATAATTAAATTGATGAAAGAATGACCATCAATGGTAAGCAATAAGATATAAGCTTGGAATCAATGAACAGGTAAATAATACTCGTATCATGTAGATAAGACAGATAAAGGGCCATGAAACACGTACACTATGCGTAATCACACAGTCAATCTCATATCATGTACATAAGGCTAATCAGACCCTATGGCTAGGACAGTTAACCCTTTCCAGCTAGGGTTCCATGTAAATCAATGTATACATTGTCGACGGTATGTACCCACTACCTCGTCGGTAAGGCAGCTCTGTCAAATCCACATGTAAAATAGGCCAATGAAAATCAATAACAATATCAATATTCATTAGGGACATTACGGTACAATGGCTTTCGAGCGATACACATGAGTTTACTTGTCAATACATATTATTAATCATGTATAGGTTTCTTTATTTAATACAAAGGTAGCAATTAATAATAAATATCATGGTTAAACATTTGGTGTGCATATTTTTAGAAGCAATTCGGGTGCATAGTCAATCAAGCATAATAGGCATTTCATTATCAATAACAATTAATGAACATGGATAAATTTCAATTTTTTGGAAGATAAAAGAATGATCAACAATAACAAGTGACGTTTAATTAAGAAGGAAACATACTCATTGGGTTAACAAATCAAAACATGGGTATGCATAATGATGTATACATTACTCACCGTAGCTTATGACTTGTACATTTCTCTTTTTCTTTATCCTTGATTCCTTCATTATCTCTTATGGTATTCATCATGTCTCTTATTCATTTTTGCCTTTACATATCCAATTAATTTCCATTTAGATACTGGTTAACATAAAATTACATTATTTATACTTATATTAAAGAACATTCCTCAAATTTTCAAGTAACTAGGGTTTTTCTGTGCAAAATTCTTTATTGGCAGCCTATGCTTCATTACTCATATATCTCTCTACACTTATCCAACTGTTTCAATTCTTATTCCTAATTAAACTTAACATATAAGGTTATAACACATCCAAATTTTACATTAAACTCATTACTACAAAATTTATGGTGTTGATTTAAACTTATTGTTACAACTAGTCCTGCTGCCTGCATTCTGCCTGCAAATCTTATTTTGGCAGATACTGTTCTTTTGCTAATAACTCAATCAATACTCAACCAATTACTGTAATTCCTTTTCTCAATGAAAATAGACACATAAAATTATAACATATTCAAATTTTAGAATTTTTGGATTACTATACAATTATTAGTGAATTTCCAAAATTAAACTACTGCCCTGAAACCTCTATCCAAACATATCTTGTTTTCATGCCTATAATTAATTCCGTACTCATCCAATTACAAAACTATTTTACAATCATTTATATATAAATGAACATCTTTTATGTTTAATACTTTCTCTAATTCAAAATTTAAGGTCCTTATATTAATATAACTTTGTAACCTATGTTCTGTTAAACAGTCATTCCCAACAGTCTATACTTATGACCTAATATCTCATAAACCAAAAATCCAATTGAAAAACCCTTTTACAGGATTATATATAAGATATAAATGAACACTTTTTATATTTAATACTTATTCTAATTTTGTCTCTATCATTATATACAATAAAAATACTGTAGCATTTTCCATAACCCTAATTCCAGATTAGTCACAGTTTTTACCTAATAACTCTTTTCTCACTTCGAATTTTTCAAATTAGTTTTACAGAAATCTAATTAACATATTTATCTACAATTTTTATGTTTTAACCATCTTCAAATTCAATCATTAAAATTTCAAAATATTAGCCATAAGTTACTGTCTTAAAACAGAATTCAGAAACTATGTAAACCCTAACTCATTCTTTACATTTTTAGCTTAATTATCTTAATTATTTACTTAATCAAACTATAAAACTCTTAAATAAAATTAAAAATGATAATTTTAAAATCATTATCTCAAATCAAAATACTTGAATCCCATTTCCTTTTGTTCCACCAAAAATTTTAACACAATTTTTCTATTATATTTTCTTCATAAAACTTCTTCCTTCTTCCATTTCCTATCTATTTTTGGTTGATTCTTTGGAAAGGTTGGAAGATTTATTTCTTTGGTATTTTCCTTCCATGTGGTTCGGCTACCACCTTCCCATTTCCTATTTCCATTCTCTTCTTCTATGTACAAAGCCAATTAAATAAAAAATGAAGAAAATAAATAAAGTTTTATAGAATTTAGTTATTTGTCACCTATTTAATTAATTAATAAATCAATTAATTATTTTTCTATCAAACATTTATTTCCTCCACCACCATGGCCGGTCACCTAGCTTATTTCTAGAATGGGTGGGTACCACAACTTTGTTTAATTACACTTTTGGCCCAAAATTTTCTTATTTATATTTTTGACTCCAAAACTTTCAGTAATTTATTCTGTCTATTCTGTTTAGATTCAACTTTAAGTGTGGAGAGTAAAATACCTTATTTTAAGTTTTTCTATCATTTAAAAATAATTTTAGGTCATTTCTAGATCTCAGACAATGGATTTTCAAAATTGCACCTAAAGTTGCCTTTATTTATAATTTTGCCATTACTCTTATTTTCAGTATTCCAAAATGTTTTTCAACTCTTTCTTTTTACCATAATTTCACATAAAATTAACTTATTTCATCCCCCCAAGTTTGGGTCAAAAATTCTTAATTTAGCCGGACTGCTATTTTCCTGGCAGTGTTTTCGATACTGACGATTTCCGAAAAAGTTTTGCATTTGCTTTCTAACTGTGTCTTTAAAATTATTTTCCATCATTTCAATGTTTTTAAACCATAAACTGAGAATCAATTCATGCATACAAGATGAGACTTCCTAGGGTATTACAACCAATAGAAGAATGATAACTATTATTATATGAGAATTCAATCAATGGCAGATATTGATCCCAGTTACCTTTAAAATCCAGAACACACAACCGAAGCATATTCTCTAATGTCTGGATTGTTCTCTCAGACTATCCATCGGTCTGTGGATGGAAAGCAGTACTGAACCGTAACTGAGTACTCATAGCCTCCTAAAACTTCTACCAAAACCGAAAAGTAAATTGTGTACCTCTATCCGAGATGATCATCAATGGAACTCTATGAAGTCTCACAATTTTGTCCATATACAACTGTGCATACTGAGCTGCAAAGTAGCTAGTCTTAACTTTCAAGAAATGAACAGACTTCGTCAATCGATCTACAATAATCTATATGGAGTCATAACCCCGTGTAGTCCTCGGTAAACCGACTACAAAATCCATAGTAACCTACTCCCATTTCCACTTTGGAAACTCGATCTCCTGAAGTAAACCCGATGGTTTCTAATGCTCAAACTTAACCTGCAGACAGGCTAAGCATTTGGAGACAAATCGAGCTACATCTCCCTTCATAGCATGCCACCAATACACATCCCTTAAATCATGGTATATCTTAGTAATTCCTGGATGTACGCTGTATGATGAATAATGAGCCTCTCTTATAATCAGATTTCACAGCCCATCAATATCAGGTACATATATTCCCTTTCCACACTTTAGTACATCATCCTCCACTGTAAACTTTGACATCTTGCCATGCTGAACATCTCCCTTAAGCTTCAGTAGATAAGATCCTTATCCTGTGTCACTTTAATATCATCTATCAATAGTCACTTAACTCGAAATTAGGCTATTAGAGCCTGGTTATGATCCTGGGATCCCAAATCCAACTCTATACCCAAATCAACTAACTCACCCATCTCACGGATCAATGGTCTACTGATAACCTAGATGTGAGCTAGACTGTCCATAGAATTCCGGCTCAGTGCATCAGTTACCACATTAGCTTTGACCTGATGGTAAAGGATTTCACAATCATAATCCATAAGCAACTCAACCCATTTACGCTGTTGGAGGTTCAGATCCTTCTGCTGAAATATATACTGCAAACTCTTATGATCAGTATATATTTCACATTTAGACCTGTACAAATAATGCCTTCAAATCTTCAATGCAAACACCACTGCTGCCATCTCTAAATCATGGATCAGATAGTTCGCTTCATGTTTCTTTAACTGACGAGAAGCATAAGCAATCACTTTCCAGTTCTGCATCAACACACACCCTAATCCATCTTGAGAAGCATCACAATACACTATAAACTTCTTACCCTCTACTGGTAATGCTAACACTGGAGCACTTGTGAGGCAAGACTTCAAAGTCTGAAAACTGCTCTCACACTCATTAGTCCACAGATAATGCTCCTGTTTCTGAGTCAGCTTAGTCAACGGAGCTACAATTCTAGAGAAATCCTTCACAAACCGCCTATAATACCGTGCCATACCTAGAAAACTATAGACTTCAGAAACACTTGTAGGCCGAGGCTAATTTGCAACTGCTTCAACTTTCTGAGGATCGACTTTAATACCATCTATACAAATCACATGCCCAAGGAAACACACTTCGGTTAGCCAGAACTGGCATTTAGATAACTTAGCATATAGTTGATGCTCTCGAAGTGTCTGCAATACAATCTTTAGATGCTCTGCATGCTCCTTCTCACTCCTAGAGTAGATAAGAATGTCATCAATAAACACTATGATAAACTTATTTAAGAATGGCTTGAACACCCTGTTCATCAGATCCAAAAATGCAGTTGGTGCATTAGTCAACCCAAATGGCAACACCAAGAACTCATAATGTCCATATTGGGTCCTAAAAGTAATCTTAGGTACATCACCCTTCTTAATTTTCAGCTGGTGATACCCAAATATCAAATCAATCTTTGAGAAATGACTGGCACTCTACAACTGATCAAACAAATCATCAATCCGTGGCAACGAATATTTGTTCTTCACTGTTACCTTGTTCAGCTGCCTATAATCAATGCACATTCTCAGTGAACCATCCTTCTTCGTCACAAACAACATCGGAGCACCCTACAGAGAACTGCTTAGTCTAATGAATCCTCTATCCAATAACTCCTATAACTGCACCTTTAATTCTTTCAATTCTGTTGGTGCCATTCTGTAAGGAGGAATGGATATAGGATCGGTGCCTAAATACATCTCAATCTCAAACTTAATCTCCCTATCAGAGGGTAATCTTGGCAATTCTTCAAGAAAAACATCTAGAAACTCCTGAACTATAGGATCCGATCAAGTTCTACTGAATTCTTCTGCACATCTATTACATGAGCCAAATATGCAGAACAACCTTTCCCTATCATCCTTCTAGCCTGGATAGAAGAAACCATATTGACTCTAAATTCACGTCTATCACCCAAAAATTCAAACTCTGGCTGCCCCTCAGGCTGAAATTTAACCTTCTTCTCATAAAAATCAATGACTGCACGATGTGTCGTGTGCCGATCCATACCCAGAATCACATCTAACTCTAACACAGGCAATTCTATCAAATCTGCAAGCAAAATGTTGTCATCAATTTTAATCACACAGTCAAGATAATAATGATTCACATCTATACTTTTACTCATCGGTGTAGCTATCACTAAAGGCACATTCAATAATTTCATTTCCTTATTCAATTTAGTGCAAATTGAGGCGAAACAAAGGAATGCGTAGCACCAGAATCAAACAAGGCATCAACAATCTCATTCTGAGTCAGAATAGTACCTGTAACCACATTATTTGATCTCTGCACCTCCTGTGTGTTGACTGCAAATACTCATCCCTGACCTCTGCCTGTTGGGGCCTGACTACTGCCTGGTGCCTGACCTCTACCTCTGCCCTCTACCGGGAGCCTCTCTGACCACATTCTGACTCATTTGCATTATAGGCTGAGAAACTAAAGCAGATGGCTGCTGCTCGCCCCATAAGGGACATCTGCTAATAAAGTGACTATGCTGCCCACATTTTAGGTAGGCACCCGTCTGACACTGGCACTCCCCTCTGTGCCTTCTATCACAGAAACTACAAATAGGCACATTGGGCATATGAACAATAGGTCTAGAAGAACCCTTAGAATATGCAGGTGTTGACTGTACCGAAGGTCCACTACTGTGTGTCCTCCTCCTCTAACTGCCAGTCTAAGATCTCTGATCAAATCTAGGCACTGGCTCGTTCTGCCTAGGCTGAAAACTGCTCTCCGCCCTCCTACTCTGTGCTCCTGGTCCTCCTTTTCTCTTCTGATCCCTCTTAGCCCTCTCTGCCTTATATTTCTCTTCCATCTGGTTTGCCTTGTCAATGACCGTAGTCAGAGATGTAAACTTTGTAGCCAATAGAACATTGTGAAGTGAAGTGTGCAAACCCTTTCTGAACCTGCTAATCAAATCCGCCTCAGTAGGAACAATATGAGTAGCATACCTACTTAGTCTGATGAACTCCTCTGCATATTCCTCTACTGATCTATTTCCTAGCTCAAGAAGTTCAAACTAAATTAGATTTTTGGTCTTTCACCCCTTCTGTAATGAACTCATCAATTAACCCCTGTCTAAACTCAGCCCATGAAGGAGGATGCTCACCATACAATTTAGGCTCCATCCTATGAGAAAACCATGCCCAGGCTTTCCCTTTCAGCAATAGCCCAACCAACTCCACTGCTCTAGTGTCAGAACAAGGTAGTTTCCTAACTACCTTTTCAACCCCCTTCAGAAAATCAACTGGCTCATTGCCTTTATCGCCCCTGAACTCTGGCAGTTTTAGTTTCAGAAAGCTAAACATAGATACTCCACCCTTATTTATAACCCGGCGGCCTCCCTGTACAACAGGCTCCCCAAGAACCACAACCGGCTGTACAGGAGCTGGTGCAACTAGCACTGCCTCTGGTACAACAAGGGGTGGCACTGCTGTTGGAACTGGTGGTGGCAGCGGCATATTCTGATGCTATCGCCTCAAATATGCTAATTCCCTATGTAACTCCATCATTCCCCTCATCATCTCTACTCTCCAGGGGTTATCACCCTTTTCTATATCCTCTATAGTCCGTCGAGATCTGGACGAACCCTCTAAAACTAAATACTCTCTAACTAGTGACTCATTAGAGGCTACCTCTGCCTCTCGGGTATTCCTGTCTCTATCATCAGACATCTCTGTAAACTGTCAGAAAAATAGAAAGCGTATTCAATATATTACAGAAACGCTGAATACTAACACTTATTAGACGAATACAGCAAAAGACGATATAGGAATTCTTATGCTCCATGGTTTACTTAACTCTACCTATTATGTACTTAGTCATTATTCCTCTGTAATTTAGGTACTATTCATCTGTAACCTAGAGCTTTGATACCACCTCTGTCATGACCTGATTTCAGATTGTGACGGTCCTAGGATGCAGGAGATGCCAATTGCGACCGGCACTCGTAGAACCCAGCATCACATGCAAATATCTATAACCATCTATTAATTTATCCATTTACTTAATTACTATTCATTCTGCAATTCTGTAAACTATCTGTAATTTCATGCTGTTGGCTGTAACATCCATCATCACATATCATATCAATACTCATATATCATAAAATATCATACATCCATGTTCATATCCTAACTAACCCATACATACCCCATGGAGCAGCTATAACATGAACATCAAAATACTATATTTAATATAATTACATTGCTATCAAAAGACTGCAGAAATTCACAGAGTGTCTGGAATTGAGATTCTGTAATCTACTCTACACCTGAAATGCTAAGCAAGGAAAAGAGTGAGTATATAAGATACTCAGTGAATTTAATATGCATCGCCAATAAAAAATAATTTGGATCAATAGTAAATGATAACAAAGGAAGCAATGATGACAATCTGTTCAATATAATCAGATTACAGAATCAATAATAGGGAATGACAGATAGATTAATAATCATATTAAAGGAATGGTATAACATGGGTAAGACAAATATAGGAATATGAAACACGTAGACTATGTGTAATCACACAGTCAATTACATATAAATAAACATAAGACTGATCAGGTCTTATGGCTAGGACCATTAACCCTTCCCAGCTAGGGTATCAATAAACAATGTGCACATTTTTGACAGTATATATCCACTACCCTGTCAAAGCGGCAGCTCTGTTAAATCACATTAAGGTCAATACAAGTGTGAAACATGTCATTAGATACCATTATGCAACAATGATATCACCAAGTAATAATATTTCAATATAAATCGTTTCAAGTAGCAATTTAATCAATGGAATAACAATAAGTAATAGATATGCAATGGCATTTGGTTTGGTAATTAACAACGGTATGGAACATAGGTTGGTTATACATAGGCAAATGGTAGGCACAATTAGCATGCCAATGTCGCTGGCGACAATGGCATTCAAATTGGCAGGCCTATGGAGGAAAATGTGATAGGCCTATGGCAAAATAACTAGGCATTTTATCAAACACTTGGTGTGCATTATGGAATGGACAATTTGGCTAGGCTTGGGTGCAACTCCAACATTGCCCCAATACACCAACAAACCACATTCAAGGTTTCACAATAGGCAACAAATATACAACATTTAACAACATTCAAAGGATCAAAATGGCTAAGGAATTCAGAGGAAAAACAAGCAAAATCAATGGCAATGAATAGTAAAGGGCATTCGACCAAAATGGGTTCAACACAAATGGTTTTCAATTCTCATTCCAATGCATTAGACATGTTAAATGATGCATATTAAATTCACCTAACACTCCAAATAATTTTAGAAAATTGATTTCTCATCAATTGCTTTAAAGGAGGCAAAATTGGCAACTTTGGTGTTCTTGATTTTCTATAGCAAATAAACCACAAATTAATCATCCATTAGCTTCCAATTAACATAATCTAAGCTTAATTAACATAAACCAACACTAATTCAAATAGTCAAATCACACAACTTCCATTAGGATTTGAAAATGAGGGAAAAGGGTTCAAATGCATCAATTGATGCAATCAAACACCATACCCATCTAATTCATCATCTAAATAATCTAAACAAACCATAAAATCAAACAAACTAATTGGTTACCTCACTTTAAAGATCCATCTTAAATTTTCCTTCAAATATTGCTTGATTTCCTTTGTGATTTCAAGGAAGAAATAGGTTGGAAATGGAAGAACAAGGTTTAAATTCAAGATTTCTATAGTTTTTCTTAAGGATTCAAGCTTGGAAAAATGGAGGAAGGAAGGAAGAATGGTTCGGCCACTTTAAGGAAGGAGGAAGAAGATGGACAAAAATGCTAAGGCATTTCTTAAATATTAAGTTAATAATGGTAAATTATATTTTAGTCCTTAAATTATCAAGTATTCATACTTTGACCCCACTTCTTCTGTAATTTATTCTAACAATTATGTTGAGAATTTTATTTCAAAATGGGTTTTTTAAAGGCTTATTTTTATTTATACTTATTTATAAAAATAGTTTCAGAGCCATTCTGAAACTCAGATAGACCACTTTCCACTATACCCCTCAAAGTTTCATTTATTTATGATTTTGCCATCACTTTTTCAATGTTCCTAAATATTTTTCACCTCTTTTTTTTTACCATAATTACACATGCATTAGTATGATCCTTTACCCCTAGGTCAGAATCAGAAATTCATCTATTGACCGGACTACTATTTTCTCGGTAGTGTTTTTGACACTGACGATTTTCAGAAAAGTATTCCATTTTCTTTCTAACTGTGTCTCTAAAATTATTTCTCATCGTTTCAATACTTTCAAATCATAAACTGAGAACTAAATCATGCATTCAAGATAGGGTTTCCTAGGGTATTATAGATATATAGAAATATATATACATGATTCATCTGTTATTTTTATACAAGTTTTCTTAGGATTTAACGCACTTTTATCTCGAGAACTCTATTAGAGAAATCTAAGGGTTATTTAATAGAAGTAGGTTTGATATATCTTGAAAAAGAATACTAAATAAATTAGAAAAACTTCAGCTTATGAAAATTAATTTTTGTCTTGGTTAGATTAATATATTGATATACATT